>SJYC01104678.1:0-25545 GCA_006408675.1 Madoqua kirkii
TTAGGGGTATAGTTGTTTTACAATGCTGTGTTAGTTTCTGCTATATAGCGACGTGGATCAGCCATACATATACTTCCATGTGTGTACATATGCTCAGTCACTCAATCATGTCCAACTCTCTGCGACCCCATGGACTGCAGCTCTCCAGCCTCCTCTGTCCATAGATTTTCCAGGCAAGAACACGGGAGTGGGTTGCCATTTCCTTCTCCAGGGGATCTTCCTGATCCAGGGATCAAACCCATATCTCCTGTATCTCTTGCACTGGCAGGTGGATTCTTTACCACTGAGCCACCTTGGAAGCTCATAGGTATCCAAGATCTCCTCCTTTTTGAATTTCCCTTCCATTTAGGTCACCAGAGAGCATTACGTTGAGTTCTCTGTGCTATACAACAGTTTCTCATTATTATCTATTTTATACATACATATTAGCGTATATACTGGAGAAGGCAATGGCACCCCACTCCAGTACTCTTGCCTGGAAAATGCTATGGATGGAGGAGCCTGGTAGGCTGCAGTCCATGGGGCCGCTAAAAGTCAGACACGATTCAGGGACTTCACTTTCACTTTCCTGCATTGAAGAAAATAGCAACCCATTCCAGTGCTCCTGCCTGGAGAATCCCAGGGACTGCGGAACCTGGTAGGCACAGAGTCAGACACAACTGAAGCGACTTAGCAGCAGCAGCAGCGTATATATGTCAATCCCCATCTCCTAATTCATCAGCGATAATTATTATAATTTCTTCTTTCCACTAAAATCTCCAATCTTTTGACATCTCTTTGACAACAGGGGTCATATATTCTCCTAAACAGACTCCATAAAAATGTTCCAAGTTGAAATCTTCCCAGTGGCCACTATGCCAGTCAGTGGCACCACAAACTTATAAATAAACTGGAGTCCCAGGAGACACATTGTGGACACACCAAAATACAAAAACACACTAGACACGCTAAAACATAAAGCAAAATTTGTACTTGTGTCCTTTTCCAAAGCAAGACACATTAACTGTCTTTCCCTCCCCCACCTCACCCACTAGCTCCAGCCTACTCAGGCCTTTCTTCCAGTTTCAGGAAAACACCAGTCCACCAGTCTTGTCCAGCCCCAGGACCTTTGCACCTGCTGTTTCCTTTACCCTGGACATTTCCCCCCGGATCTCCCCAGTGCTGGCCCCTTCCCCTTCTTGAGTGATTCTCCTGTGTAGCTCCCCAGGGAAGGTCTTTAGGCCCCACGCTCATTGCTTCTATTCCCTGCACAGCACTTACTGAAACCCTTTAAGATTATATTAAGGCTACCCGTTTACTGCCTGTATACCACCCCCTGGAATGGAGAACAGGGACTTCTGATATTCATCACACACCCTCGGAGAGCCGTCCGCATACAGTAGGTGCGGATAAATAATCGTTAGATCCATGAGTGCATGAATTCTCAATGTCCGGGACGCTCCTACTCAGGCCTTTCTTCCAGTTTCAGGAAAACACCAGTCCACCAGTCTTGTCCAGCCCCAGGACCTTTGCACCTGCTGTTTCCTTTACCCTGGACATTTCCCCCCGGATCTCCCCAGTGCTGGCCCCTTCCCCTTCTTGAGTGATTCTCCTGTGTAGCTCCCCAGGGAAGGTCTTTAGGCCCCACGCTCATTGCTTCTATTCCCTGCACAGCACTTACTGAAACCCTTTAAGATTATATTAAGGCTACCCGTTTACTGCCTGTATACCACCCCCTGGAATGGAGAACAGGGACTTCTGATATTCATCACACACCCTCGGAGAGCCGTCCGCATACAGTAGGTGCGGATAAATAATCGTTAGATCCATGAGTGCATGAATTCTCAATGTCCGGGACGCTAATGGTCTTCTACGCCTACCCAAGGCGTAGGTAAATAAAATGGGTGATAAATAAGGGTCCTACAGCACGGGCAAAAGTGACCGGTGCACCCCCAAGGAATCCCAACAGGTGACAAGCACATCAGAACCTAGCCCACCTTTCCTGGTATGAAAATGGTAGGAAGGGCGCCGGGCAGCACCTCGGAGCCTCGCCTGAGGGCTCGCTGGCCGGAGAAAAGGGAAAGCGGCGGGCAGGACGGCATGCTGCAGGCGGGAGGGTCAAGCCCACCGGCCAGGGTAAAGTCAGGCCCGACTTCCGGAGGCCGCTTCGACCCTCGACTCTGAGGCTCCCAAGCCGGCCACGCGCCGCCGGCCCGGCCGAGGGGCGCCGGCCCGGGGCAGGGGGCCGGGGTGGGGTGCGGACCGCCTCACCTGCAGGTAAACTTGAGGGCGAGGAGCAGCGCGCAGCCGAGCGCCACAGCCCCGCAGAGCAGCTCGGGCCGCCGGCGCGCCATGAGAGAGGCGCCGCGCAACCCGCGGCGGAGCCGGCCCTCCGAGGACGCAGCCGGGGCCGGGCTGAGGGAGCCGGAGCCCGCGGGGCCGCCGCCGCCGCCCTCGTCCTCGGCGTCGTCGCTGCTGCTGCTGCCGCCGCCGCGGCCTCCGCATTCCGACATTACATGCTCCCCGTCGCCGGCTTTATACCTCCGCCGCCGCCGCCAAGGGCCCGAAGGCCCGGCCCGGGCCGGCCCGTCGCTCCCCAATCCCGCAGCTCGCCGCGCCCGCTAACCCCGAGCCTCCACGTCAGCCCCTCCACCGCCGCGGCTCCCGCCCACTCCGGGCAGAGGGCGGAGCCGGACACCACTCGGAAGCCCCGCCCCCGGAGAGCCACACCCCTCGCTCGAGGCGTCTGCGCGGCCCCACCCCCTACCAAGCGCCGCCGCGGAGGAGTGTTCGTCCCACGGGCCCCGCCCCGTCCCTGGAGTGCGCGCACGCCGCTGTTGCCACGTGCTCGCCCCGGCTACGTCCGTCCGTCCACTGAGTCTGCGCAGGCGCCGCGGCTAGGTGTCCGGCTGCTCTTACTGCGGGTTGAACCCAGCGCTACCTAAAGCTGCTCCGGTTGCGCGGCCCCACCCCCTACCAAGCGCCGCCGCGGAGGAGTGTTCGTCCCACGGGCCCCGCCCCGTCCCTGGAGTGCGCGCACGCCGCTGTTGCCACGTGCTCGCCCCGGCTACGTCCGTCCGTCCACTGAGTCTGCGCAGGCGCCGCGGCTAGGTGTCCGGCTGCTCTTACTGCGGGTTGAACCCAGCGCTACCCTAAAGCTGCTCCGGGCTGCGGAGAGTCACTGCTTGGCTCCGGGAGCTTAAGAGACCTGTGATGGTGGCAGCAGTCGTGTCTGGGACACACCTGTGGAATTGCAGTGGCGTCAGCACTGACCTCACAGAGATGCTTTGAAGGTTAACTGAGGTCCTTGATGGAAACTGCTGGGCCCATAGTGAATGCTAAAGTCTTAGGGACTGTTCTCTCCCAGTGTCCATTTCCTGCACAGTGAAGTGCTGTGCGCCACGGTACCACGTCCCTAAACCACGGCCCTGGGAAAACCGTCTGTGCATCCTGTACTCACTTTAGAAATGGGAAAACCGAGGCTTGGAAAAGCCGCTTGACCGCGTCCACTAAGCATTACGGGAGTAGACTCGAAAGCAATTTGGTTAACAAGCCGCTCAGAGCGGTCTGCTGGCGACTCTTTTTTTAATACTTTATTCTACTTTATAATACTGTATTGGTTTTGCCATACATTGACATGAATCAGCCACAAGTGTACACGATCTCCCAATGCCGAAGCCCCCTCCCACCTCCCACCCCACACCATCTCCGCAGATCCTCTCGTACACCAGCCCCAAGCATCCTGTATCCTGTATTGAACATAGACTGGAGCTTCGTTTCTTATATGATAGTATACATGTTTCAGTGCCATTTTCCTAAATCATCCCACTCTCTCCGTCTCCCTCAGAGGCCAAAAGTCCGTTCTATATCTCTGTGTCTCTATGTTGTCTCTGAAAGAGACACATGTACCCCAATGTTCATTGCAGCATTGTTTATAATTGCCAGGACATGGAAACAACCTAGATGTCCATCAGCAGATGAATGGATAAGAAAGCTGTGGTACATATACACAATGGAGTATTACTCAGCCCTTAAAAAGAATAAATTTAACTCAGTTCTATTGAGATGGATGAAACTGGAGCCGATCATACAGAGTGAAGTAAGCCAGAAAGAAAAACACCAACACAGTATGCTGCCGACTCTTAAATCCTTTCTGACTCTAAATGTTAATGAAAGTGAAAGTCGCTTAGTTGTGTCCCACTCTTTGCGACCCCATGGACTATGCAGCCCTTTGAATTCTCCAGGCCAGGATACTGGAGTAGGTAGCCTTTCCCTTCTCCAGGGGATCTTCCCAACCAAGGGATCGAACCCAGGTCTCCCCGCATTGCAGGCGGATTCTTTACCAGCTGAGCCACAGGAGGAGCTCCAAATGTTCTAAATGTTAGGTCACTTCTAAATAAGTTTTTGTGATTAAAAAGGACAAGTTGGAGAAGGATGAAATGTAATTTGAGAGTGACTGGGATTGTTTACCTGGGACACGTGTGCCTGGAGCTAAGAGAATGTCCATAATTACCCAACATCTGGGGCCAAAGATCTAGACTAGACTTCTGCTGTCAATAACTACAAACCAGGTAAATAAAATGCAGAGAGAACTAAGGCAGTATGATACCACACAAAAACAAACAAGAAAAAAACCCAGGAGATAAGAAGTCACCTATGCCACAAGCCAGTGTGCTAACTCTGGTGCAAGGTTTCCAGGGAGGTAAAGGGCCTTTACTGACTATGCCAACGCCTTTGACTGTGTGGATCACAATAAACTGTGGACAATTCTGAAAGAGATGGGAATACCAGACCACTTGACCTGCCTCTTGAGAAACCTATATTCAGGTCAGGAAGCAACAGTTAGAACTGGACATGGAACAACAGACTGGTTCCAAATAGGAAAAGGAGTATGTCAAGGCTGTATATTGTCACCTTGCTTATTTAACTACTATGCAGAGTACATCATGAGAAACGCTGAGCTGGAAGAAGCACAAGCTGGAATCAAGATTGCCGGGAGAAATATCAATAACCTCAGGTACGCAGATGACACCACCCTTATGGCAGAAAATGAAGAACTAAAGAGCCTCTTGATGAAAGTGAAAGAGGAGAGTGAAAAAGTTGGCTTAAAGCTCAACATTCAGAAAACGAAGATCAGGGCATCTGGTCCCATCACTTCATGGGAAATAAATGGGGAAGCAGTGGCTGACTTTATTTTTGGGGGGCTCCAAAATCACTGCAGATGATGACTGCAGCCATGAAATTAAAAGACACTTACTCCTTGGAAGAAAAGTTATGACCAACCTAGATAGCATATTCAAGAGCAGAGACATTACTTTGCCGACTAAGGTCCTTCTAGTCAAGGTTATGGTTTTTCCAGTGGTCATATATGGATGTGAGAGTTGAACTGTGAAGAAAGCTGAGCACCGAAGAATTGATGCTTTTGAACTGTGGTGTTGGAGAAGACTCTTGAGAGTCCCTTGGACTGCAAGGAGATCCAACCAGTCCATTCTGAAGGAGATCAGCCCTGGGATTTCTTTGGAAGGAATGATGCTAAAGCTGAAACTCCCATACTTTGGTCACCTCATGCGAAGAGTTGACTCATTGGAAAAGACTCTGATGCTGGGAGGGATTAGGGGCAGGAGGAGAAGGGGACGACCGAGGATGAAATGGCTGGATGGCATCACTGACTCGATGGACATGAGTTTGGGTAAACTCCGTGAGTTGGTGATGGACAGGAAGGCCTGGCGTGCTGCGGTTTATGGGGTTGAAAAGAGTTGGACATGACTGAGCGACTGAACTGAACTGAAAGGGCTCTAGGAATGGCCACCTTCCTAAGTGGCCCAGAGCATTCTGTTTGTTAACCATGGAGATTCAACATGTTGGTAGCTCATGTTTGTATGCCATTTTGCTCTTTGGTTTGTATATCTCATCTTTTTTTTAATACTGTTTTTTTTGGCTGCACCAGATCTTAGTTGCAGCATGTGGGATATAGTTCCCTGACCAGGGATGGAACCTGGCCCTCCTGCACTGTAAGTGCAGTCTTAGCCACTGGGCCACCAGGGAAGTACGTCCTCTCACAATCCCCCCCCCCTTTTTTTTTTGCTTTTTGCTTCCTTCCTTTATGTTAAGTGGCTCTTTTCTAAAACATTATTAATTCCTTTACTGATTTAAAACTTATTTTTTTCAGTTTAAGAATACTTAGTGGCAGCATTTAGGGATTGTGTGTTAGTTGTTCAGTCGTGTCCAACTCTCTGTGACCCCACTGACTGTAGCCCACAATGCTCTTCTGTCTGTGGAATTCTCTAGGCGAGGATACTGTAGTGGGTAGCCATTCTCTTCTCCAGGAGATCTTCCTGACCTAGAAATCAAACCTGGGTCTCCCCCCATTGCAGGCAGATTCTTTACCATCTGAGCCACCAGGGAAGCCTGTCAGAGATTATAGTATACATTTTTTTCCGAATCTACTTCAGATTTACACTAACTTAAATCCAGTAAGATACGGAAACTGCTCCAATATAGCTCCATTTCCTCCTTCCGTTTTTATGCTCTTATTGCTCTTTTTTGATCTCCTACAAACCCAGTGTTATGTTATTGTTTTATATAATATTGTTAGAAGAAGCTGAGAAAATCTTTTTAAATGCATTTCTAGTTTTTTAAAGGATGTTAACTTTATTTACCATTTCTAGTCCTCTTGATTTGTTTAGATCTGAGTTAACACAGTATATTGCTAACAAAAACAAATACGGTCCAAAGTCATGGGTACTCATTCACTGTAGGCCAATAGGGCAGAATCCACCCTACTCTTTCATAAGACACCTATCTTTTGCACAGGCCTTTATAAAGTTCAAAGTGCTTTTGTTGCCTCTGGGCTATTTCATGAGACCCACTATATCTTATGACAGTGCAGGAGACCAAAGTATGTTTCCTTTACTCCTCCTCCTGTTTCCAGACATTGCTGCTCCAGCAATGATGGACGATGGGAAATTCATTTCAGATGACACCAGGCCATCTGGGTCAGGCTGCACTGCTCTTCACAGTTTGTTCTTGTTCAGTCATTAAATCATGTCAGCCCTAACTAGTCCACGTCAGCCAGTATCTGTGTTTCATGGTGACTTTTCATACCGTGATCAGGGTGGTGGCGTTTGCAGGGCAGGCAGGGAGAAGATTCCATGTACCTCTTTCTTCGTGCGCATGCTCAGTCATGTCTGACTCTTTGTGACCCCATGGGCTGTAGCCCGCCAGGCTCCTCTGCCCGTGAAATTTTCCAGTCAGGAATACTGGAGTGAGTTGCCATTTCCTCCTCCAGGGGATTTTCCCAGCCCAGAGATCAAATCCACATCTCTTTTCTCTCCATGTTGGCAGGCTGATTCTTAACCACCATGCCACCTGGGACATATATTTTTCCAGGTATTAATCCTGTCTTAGAATTGGGGAGAAATAATGACTTGTTGATTTTTTTTTAAATTAGAGCTCTTTCTTTTTGTGTGTGTGCAAATAATCATAACTTTCCCCCTGCTCAAAATTTTATAATTCTTTTAAACTGTCTCGTTACTATTGTTTCTAAGCCAAATTTGGTTATTTTTAAAAGTGAGTTACTATGGTAACTCAGAAAGCAATGCTATCACTTGCTTCAAATATTTTATTCTACTTTGTCCCTTCATCAGCTTTCTTAAATCTGAGTCTCTGGTTTGGTATTCTGTCAGTGTTTCTTGCACAAGAAACCCCATATTTTACATCCTGCAGTTTCAACAGAATTTTTTTTTAATTAAAGTATAGTTGATTTACAATATTGTGTTAGTTTCAGATGTACAGCACAGTGTGTTTTGTGGATTATGTTCCATTATAAGTTATTACATGATATTATGTAATTCCCTGTGCTATATACAAGGTATAGTAATTACAAGATATTCAGTAATTCCCTGTACTACATAGAAGGTATAGTAAATCCTTGTTGCCAATCTATTTTATGTATAGTAGTTTGTATCTGTTGATCCCATACTCCTAATTTGTCCCTCCGTCTCTCCTTCAGTAACCATAAATTTGTTTTCTGTTTATGAATCTGTGTTTTGCATACAGGTTCATTTTTAGATTCTACCTATAATGGATATCATATAGTATCTTTTTCGATTTATTTCACTAAGTATAATATTCTGTGGTCCATCCAAGTTGCTACAAATTTCACTTTTGTATGGCTGTTAATATTCCATTGTATGTACATGTATGTCTGTGTGCGTGTATATATATAAACACAAATATACATGTATGTAACACGTATACATTTATTGTTGTTGTTTGGTGTCTCTAAGTCATGTCTGACTCTGCGACCTCATGGATAGCCTTCCAGGCTCCCCTGTCCTTGGGATGTCCCAGGCAAGAATACTGGAGTGGGTTGGCATTTCCTTTTTGGGAGGAATCTTCCTGACCCAGGGATTGAACCCATGTCTCCTGCACTGCAGGCAGATTCTTTACCACTGAGCTACCAGAGACGTGTATTTGTGTGTGTGTGTGTGTGTGTGTATGAAACATCTAATGCTTGATTTTTTTTTTTTTTGCTTGTTAATTTTTAAAGCCTCGAAGCATTTACTTACTAAACAGGATGTGCCTAACAAGGTACAGGTTGGCAGGTAACGCAAGAGGGAGCCCACACCCTGAGCCTACTAGGTAAAGCTGGACAATGGTGCTGTTTCTTGGAGACTTTATATCAAGATCGAAGAGTTGGCTTTCCATAAATTGGAACTCCTCATTCCCTTGCAGCAAGTACTGACAGAAAACACAAATTCTCATCTCTGCAGGTCAACTAAGGAGTGTTTGAACCCGCAGTAACTGCCCAGGGAACATGTGGTCCTTCGGTTTCTCGGTGGAGATCACTGGAACTCAGTCAAAGGCAAACAGCCCTCCAAGAGCAGACCCAGGAAGGCTGAGGATGATGGAGAGGGGTGAGCACTTCCAGCCCTGGCCTACTGTCCAGGCACGTCCAACACAGGTGGGAGAACTGGGCAAAGGAAAATCTACCTGCCACCTCCCAACACCTCTTCAGGACTGATGGGACCAGCTCACTGTGGCCAACACAACTTACACATGAATGTTCCTATTCACAGGAGCCTGAAGGAGGAAACAAACTGAATGCCCATCAGCAGAGGAATGGGTCAACAAAACCTAACAGATGTGCGCAATGAAGGATTATTCAGCAGTTAAAAGGAATGAAATACTGATAACATGCTACAGTGTAGATGAACCTTGAAAACACTGTTACTGTTCAGTCATTAAGTCGTGTCCTCCACAGACTGCCGCATGCCAGGCTTCCCTGTCCTTCACTATCTCCCGGAGTTTGCTCAAACTCATGTCCATTGCCATCAGTGATACCGTCCAATCATCTCATCCTCTGCCGCCCTCTTAAACATTACACTCAGTAAAAGAAGCCAGTCAGGAAAGGCCACATATTCTATAATTCCACATACATGCAATGTCCAGCACAGGCAGAAAGCAGATTAGGGGACTGCCCTGTCCTTGTCTAGGACAACCCTAGACAAGACTCTGAGTTCAAGATGCAGGGGGCCTGGATTCAATCCCTAGTCAGGGAACCTAGATCCCACATGGCACAACCTGGCACAGCCAAATAAATATGTGTTTTTTTTTAAATAAGAAAGAAAGCAGATTAGTGATCACCTACAGCTTGAAAAGCAGGGGGAGTGGGTAGACTAGGGTGTGGGTTTTATTTTCAGGGAGTAAAACTTTTTCATTGTGGTGATTGTAGCACATTTGGATTCTACTAAAACCATGGATTTCTACTTTAAAATGGTAACATTTGGGGGTTTTAAAATTGTATCTCCATTTGTTAAACATTGAAACAAACAAAAAATCCACTCTGGAGGAGATAGGCAGGTCAACCTGTCCAAGGAGACACATCTATTTATTAGTTTCCAATGCTGTTAATATTGCAGTTTTGCTCTTTTATACCTTATTTTCCTTCCCTCTCCTCACCCCAATACTACTCTCTTCTCTTCATTTCTGGGATGGGGATGTGACTTCATCATGGAATAATTAGACTGATTTCCTGATGCTGAATATTCAGTGATGCTGGAAGGACCGATGCCGAAGCTTCAGTATTTTGGCCACCTGATGCAAAAAGCTGACTCACTGGCAAAAACCTTGATGCTGGAAAAGAAAGTCAAAAGAGAAGGGGGCAGCAGAGGGTGAGATGGTTAGAGAGCATCACCGACTCGGTAGACTTGATTCTGGGCAAACTCCGTCAGACAGCGAAGGACAGGGGAGCCTGGTGCACTGCAGTCCGTGGGGTCGCAGAGTCAGAAACGCTTAGTGACTGACGACTAAATCCTGGAGCTGAGATAAGGCTGTGGCCTACAGGGCTCTTAGGTGGAAACCAGAGCAACAAACTGGATAACTTAGGCAGAAGTGGGATTTACTGCCAAGATGGTTCAGAGCACAGAGAGCTGAGGCACAGAAAATTTTGAGGTGGGCTGTGAAAACCAAAAAAATTCTCCTCTTAACCCGTCAGAGGATTCCAAACTAGGTTTCAAGCCTAGATTTCCAAGGTTAAAACAACCAACTTTTTAAACTGCAGGTTGAAAGAGAACAGCAGAGATATCTTTTTTTAACATCTATTCTCCCTGAAAAGAGCACAAGAGAAGTCTGGAAGGATGGAGGAGAAAAACGTCACGAAGGCCATCAGACTAGGGAGGCTTAGCACAACGACAACAGTGCCTTTGTCTCTGTGCTGACCATGTCTGCAGCGGTCTTTCAACCACCACAACGATCCTATCAAGCGCATCTCGCTAGACGGCTATCTCTGCGGAGTCCCACAGCCCACGTCCTAGCTGACCATGTGTCCCCTTGCTCAGAGTTCATCTGAATGGAACACAGAAGAGCTCCTAGAAGGGTTAGCATGTCGGTCAATAAGAGAAGCCTTTTAGCAATCCGAATCGCAGGAGAGTGGGACAGAGTGGCAGTTGCTGCCATGGCCCTCTAATTTACTTTGTCATTAATTGCTTAAAGAAAAGTGTTTTTAAAAAATCTAGGGAATTCCCTGGTGATCCAGTGGTTAGGATTTCATGTTTCCACTGCCAAGGGCCCAGGTTTGATCGCTGGTTGGGGAACTGGGATCCCATAAGCTGCATGGAGTGGCCAGAAAAAAAAAGACCTAACCTCGTTGATTTTAGGACCCAGTTTTAAATTCTTCGTGAGGCAAGGACCATACCACAGAATGAAAGACATCTATATATAAAATCTTTATTACAGGCAATATTGGTCCATACACTACACGATACCAACAGTACAAGTTTAATCTTTCAAAATCATCATTTAAACAGCAAAAGACAAGAAATAAAATTTGAGTCAACTGATTATTTTTCAAAATAGTCTCAATGCACATTATCCTCAGTTCCCTTATTATAGTGAAACATACAAATACAGAAAAATACCCCATTTAACATATACTAGTGTTAAATGGTTATTTGGCTTAAAATCTGAGTTAAGAAAATCCTTTTTAGCAACCTACGTACAGATAAGTAGCGAACTTTATTAGACAAATTCGTTTCTCTTAAAAACGTGTGAAGAATTTCATCCATCGTGTTCTGATCCTAGCACAGTGTTTCTCTCTCACCATCGTGGTTCTTATCTGAAGGACCAACTCAAGGAGTCGTCCTAGACGTCACCTCTTCCCGAACACAATTCATCCAAATGTCCGTTCAACAGATGGCAACCAGTGGCGGTCACTTCGCCATGTGACGCCCTAAGAGCCTGGCCAGGCCTGTCCAACAGCCCGTTTTCCTACCTACTGTGGGTTGCTGCTCAGGAGGGACGAGAGACGCCAGTACAAGCAGAAAACCTGGAGCTCCTCCGCTACGTGCCTTAGAACACTTTCAATTTCTCTGGTCAATGCCCTGATTAGGTGACATACATAAAAGCCAGCATATTAGTTTAAATCTTTAAACAAAAAACTATATTTTCCAAAGTCATTATCATTGGGGGCAATTAAGTGATCTTTCCGTGCTTTGTTGAGCTTCATCTTTAGGGCGTCTCTTCTCTCTTCCCATTCATGAAGTTCAGCGTTGCCGTGTGCAAATTTACAGCTGCTTCCTTCTGTGCAGGTACCATTCATATACCTGTTAGGACAAGTCAGCTTGGTAAGTGTCCATCCGTTGTTTATAACAATCTTTAAAATGTGCTCTTCACTACCTTTATAGTTTGTGTTAAGCTTCTAGCTCAAACTCATAATCCTAGAAAAATGAGTATTTTTAATACTTTTATATTGGAGTATAATAAAAATGAGTATTTTATTGTCTTTGCATCTAGAATAGAGAAATGAGTACTTTAAACTATTTAAATGTACTACTTTATGACTGATTGCTGGGGAAAAAAAAAACACTCTACTCCTTCCTGATGTAGTAGAAAGAAAATCAGAGGGGACATAATAATCTTCAATAATTCTACGTATCACATGGATCTAAATTGGGAAATCAGAAATGGCCAACAACGAAATAAAGAGCAATTCAAAATTACCTAGCTTTTCACTGAAAAATTTTCTAACTATACTTAAAAGAACGATACTATTAATATTATTTCCATCTGACCTGAGAAAGTTCCAGATTGACACTTGGAATATAATTCAAAGGCAGTTTCAAAAGTGATGAACATCTACTACGAAAAGACGGTTGTGAGGAGTCAGAGAATCCTCACTACCAGCTCAGAGATCATCTGGGCAAGCCTGAATGAACTGACTTCCCTGTTTGGTTATCTTAAGATCTTGTTTCACTCCAGTGTGGGCAAACTAGTGAGTCTTTTCAGGTAACACAGATGAGTGAAGGAGATGTTCAAGGAGCAACTAAAACTGTGAGCTCAGATGCCAACATCCAGGATTAGAAGACTTTGCCACCCAGGGACCCTGTCTACTGGATCCCAGGTAGCTCTCAGTGGCAAAGAACCTGCCTGCCAGTGCAGGAGAGGTGAGTGATGTGGGTTTGATCCCTGGGTCAGGAAGATCCCCTGGAGAAGGAAATGGTAACCCTCTCCAGTATTCTTGCCTGGAGAATCCCATGGACACAGAAGCCTGGAGGGCTACAGTCCATGGGGTCGCACAGAGTCTGTCAACCGAAGTGATTTAGCCTGCACCCTGTCTACTGATCGATGACTGTGGAATTCAAGCCAGACCAGCAGAGTTCATGTGGGAAGCTGCAGAGACCACGTACCTATCACAAATACTAAAATACCCCGTTGGGAAGCGGTGCTGCCAGCAGTACTGGTCGTCCTCAGTGTGGAAGACCTTCTCCTTGTGCTTCTCGGAGGAGATGTGGCCTTGCCACTGCTTCTCACTGTTGCAGTTCTTCCCGCACATCCAGCAGTGAAAGTCCACCTGCAGCGCACAGAAGACATGCGTCGCATCAGCAGCTGCTGTCCAGGGGGGCCCCAGATTGACTAAAACCAACTCCACCTAAGGCCCACATTCTATTCTTGGGGAGCCCGTCCAGCGAGGGTAGCTGGGAGAGATGGGCCGAGGATCCTCCCAGCACATAGGAAGCAGAGAGCTGGGCCAATGAGCTGGCCCAGTGGGTCCAGGCACTCTCTGACAAGAAGCTGGTGTGCCAACAAGGGTGTCTCTCGAGAGGATGGGGTCCAGGTTCAAACCAGAGTCCCAGGGAGGATAAATACCAGGAAAAATCAGAGAAGATGTGAAAACCCAGGGCTCGCCTGCTGTGCAAGAACAAGGAGCAGCAACTCCACTCTTGCACATGAACTGAGCCCCTACTGCGGGCCAGGACGTGTGCCAGGGGCCAGGGGAGTACCCATGCTGGGAAGACGCCGCCCCGGGGGCACAGACCCACAAACTGTATTAGGAACCCTGTGCTGCCACAGATGCAAGCGTGCAGTGCTTTAACAGTACTTCCCAAGTGCCCTGGGTCAGGACCCTTGTGATGCTGGGTAAGAACAGGTTTACAGAGGGACTTCCCTGGAGGTGCAGTGGCTATGACTCCGGCTTCCAATGCAGGGGATGTGGGTTTGATCCCTGGCGAGGGAACCAGGATCTCATATGCTAGGCAGTGCTGCGGGGCAGGGGCAAGGGGGCGGAGAGAAGAGGCTCACAGAGACAGGTGACTCTCACGACCCAGAAAGTTGGGGTGATCCTGCTCTGGAAACCCCAGCAGGACTTAAGGTGGCGAGGCAATCGGTGCTGAGCACAGGCAGAGAGGGCAGAGTCCACAGGGCTTATCGTGAGCAGAGACACGTCCCTGACCTGGGTCTGACTCAATTCAGAGAGAGGCCAAAAAACCAAAACTGGAATAGGAGCAGAGTCAACGCGTACATCTGTGTCAGTTTAAAAAACCACTTTGGGCAGAACTACAGATTAGGAATAGACAATCCAAGATATGGAGACACAGCCTGGAAAAAGACACTGGATCTGGTCCCTCTGGGAAAGGTGACAACTGGGGTTCCAACCTCATCTGTGATATTTTAATTACCTAACAGAAGCAAACACGGCAAACTGTTAACATCAGTTGACTTGGGATGGTCGGCTCAAAATACTCTCTATATTAACCCCTTTACTTTTCTGAAAAATGATAAGGCTAGCGCAGTGAAACACCACAGGTGACTTATGTCTGGGGTGGAACCCAGAGACAGAGGCCAGACTGCGCAGGATGGTAAGGGAACACGAGGACTTGGGGCGGGGTGGGCAGTTCCCTGATGGTCTAGTGGTTAGGACTCCAGTGCAAGGGGCATGGTTTCAATCCTTGGCTGGGGAACCAAGATCCCACGTGCTGCACAGCACCCCACCCAGAAACAAGGAGGGCCTGGGGGTGGGGAACCCTCTTTTCCTGAGCATCTGCGTGGCCCAGCACTGGGATACACCCGCAGGCTCATCACGCTTTGCGTCTCCCTCACAGAGGCACTCTGTAAGCTACCCAGGGTCTCAGGCCAGTGACTCACCAGCTCTGGCTTCCAGAGTCAGAAAAAGGAGGCAGGAAAGGAGTTTTTAGGACGGAGAGGCCTAGACTCACAGCAGGGAGGCAGTGCAAAGAGAAGATGAAGACACTGGGAAGCAGGCAGGCCAGCTGGAACAAGGGAGCCAGGTTTGGCAGAAAGTGGGAAAGAAAAGAAAGGCCTGGAAGCACAGGCAAGGGCACCAACCTGCAGTACTTACAGTAACTTCCGCATAATCCGTCGGCATGTGGATCTGCTTTCCATTCTCTTTGCTGGACTGACTGGCTGCATCATCGCTTTTTTCATTTTTTTGGCTCTTTAGCCAGAGTTCATAAAACTGCTCCATATCTTGTACTAAAGAAAAAGGAACTCCTTTCAGCAGCAAATATTTAAAGACACCATTTAAATACACACAAGAGCATGCACTCTTTTTCCATCAGTCAGCATAATTTTCAAAAGAAAATCAAGAGGCAAACAGAGATTGATTATGCATTAGACACGAGAGACAGGCCAGTTCCAGACGCTCAGGGTAAGAACCAAATTCAGTTCCATTAGGGCACAGACAAACATTAGTTTTCAAGACTAATGAACTCCTCCCTACATCTGCAAGACACCTTGTGGGTGTTTAAAATTCAGAAACCCAAGATTTCTCTGGTGTTCCAGTGGTTAAGATTCTGAGCTTCCACTGCAGGAGACACAAGCCTGATCCCTGGTCAGGGAACTAAGATCCCACAGCTGCATGGTGCAGCCAAAAAATAAAATAGAGAAGCCATTTCAAGGGCACTGCTGAAAAGGAAAGCCACAGCTTCACAATGGCCCACGTCAAACACTCATTATCAGTGCCGTGAACACACAGGCAACTTACACAGCTCCTCACTGTTTACTGAGAAAGATGAGGAACCTACTACAGGGACCAAGACTCTGGCCCTGATGGGGCCCCGTCAGTCCAGCTACTGTCCCAGAGGACCGACCCACAGGGGTGCAATTTACAACAGCACAGTGATGACCAGGTCCGGGGCTGTGGCTGCAAGCTGCTTCTTACAGTAGGAACAAGTATATCCGGCATTAGCAACCACCGATAAAACTAAGGTTTCTCGGCCTCAGCACCACCTGTATGCTGAGCCGGATAATTCTTTGCTGCTGGATAAGCCTTGTGCACTGTACGACGTTGAACAATCTCCCTGGCCGCTGCCCACCAGCTGCTGGTAGCACTACCCCACAAGTCATAACAATAAAAAAGGTCCGGATACTACCAACTGTCCCCAAGGGGAGAGGGGTGTGGGTGGCAAAATTCATCCCCAGCTGAGAGGCACTGAGTTAATAATAATAAATAATAATAATAATAAAGCTGGAAATGAGGATCTGGTCAAAACCCGGCTCTACTGTCTGCTCAAGTGTTTCTAACAATATACCTCCAGCTAAGACTAGAGATACAATAGGAAATCCTTCTTCCTTCAGGCCAGTGGCAGCAGGAATTGCTGCAAGAGCCCTGATTTGCAAGGATACCTTCAGGATATCCTCAAGTCCTCACTCCAAGCATGGAGTCCCACTCACACAAGTCACTGAAGGTTTACATGGCTGAAATACAACAGGTTATGTGCTTAAATCCATTTGATTCTTGTAATCCCCAGATTGCAGATCTTAAGCCATCTGTAAATTTTGATCAGTTTACTTAAGACTGAAGAACAATGATCCTGGTAGCAAAACCTTTTCTGGTCAGAAGTGAAAGGTTGCCTGACGCTTCTTTCCAAGGCTCACACAGTAAAACTGACGCTTGACCAAGACGAACGTTCTCTCCTTGGGCCTTTGCGTCTGGGCCTGCTCTACCCATGAGTTCCCAGAAGAAACCTCCGGTTCCAACCTGATGAATTCAGGAGTGACTCTTCACACCAGGAGCAGGTGATCTGACTCGAGCACTCGTGGAAGGACGGAACTTCCCCAGACAGTGACTCAGGGACACGCCTGTGTCGTCAGAGGATGCTGACCTATGTTTTTGTATCAAAATTTGACCTAAGCAGACATGATTGGTGGTCAGACTCTGCTCCACTGATAAAATGAGATAATGGCTTAGAGCACAGACTGCCTTCTGTGTTCCCTGTAAGCTGGCAATTTACAGGGAGGAAAGAGACTTCCAGGCGAGCTGGATTCCGTGGGTGTCAAAGCCATGCTTAATCATTAACTTACTCCCGTTCTCCTTCATGTAGGTCCACACTTCTCGTTCCTCAGGACTGTGAGCAAAGGAACAGTTTCCAATGTACTGACATTTTTTCCCAGAAGCAATATGATTGCACAGCTGTATAAAAAAAAAAAAATGAATATGCTTTAAGACAGAGTACACTGAGTAAAACTGCCTAATTTTTACATGTAAGCGAAATAAATATTATCCATGCTAATGCTGAGTAATATAATTTTTAAATGAGATTAATTTGTTCCTATTCAAATTGACTATAAGCCCCAAAGACATGAGATGATATCAAGCTTTCCGTCTCAAAACTTTTCAAAAGAGCCTAAGTATGGAACTAGAATATGGAACATTTTCTTATGAGAAAATGTCAACAGATTCACTTATTCAGAGTATCTGCTTTTACCACAGCAGAGCACTTTATCTCTGTAGTGCAAGTCTCTGGCCCCCTCAATATGACATATCCTACTCTCCTCTGCCTGACACCCAGGATACCTCCTTGTCAGCACTTGTGAAGCAGGAAAGAAACTGCAGACGCCTCCAATAAACAAGGTCAGAGAAAACCTCCGACGTTTACTTCTCACCGACACTGGCAGCTAATCTCACCATCATTCACTAGCTCTGCAGTGTCAGAAGACAATTATTCCACTAACCAGGCCATCCAGTTATACAGCATTCAAGTAATACCTCTTGTGGTTATTTGCATTTTTACTTTACAGAGTAAATACAGTGATACCGGTAGGAAAAATAGCAGTCAGCAGAACACAGATTCCCTAAGACCTGTGACTATTAAGAACTAGGAATACGACTGTCACCGAGAGTGCATTCGTAAATATCATCAACGTACTTGTTTTTATGGAGCATAAACCCTAGCACAATTCATTGTTAGCTTGTCTTAGTTTATCCGTGTTTCAACAGAGCTGGCTCTATGTATTAGTTTACATAACAGTAAATGCTTAGCATTGACTTTCACCAAAAATCAAGAAGCAGTTAACACTAAACACTGCTCCTTTCCTCTCCTGAACGAAAGTCAGGGATCCCCCAACCCCTTTACAATTTTTTTGCAGGAAGTCAATAGTCCACAAAACATTCTTGTGATGGATTTTCTTATACTCTTTTCCCATTCAAGCCTCAGGAAGTACTTATGTATTACTGGGTAGACACTGATTATCATCTTTCAAAGCTCAGTGATAAGGAGCAGGGAGAAGAGAAGATAAAGGAGAAGGCTGCTCTGTGCTGGGTTTTTACACACCACCATCTCACGTATTTTCATGCAATGATTCCCATTTACAGATGAGCAAACTGAGGCTAACTGACTGGCCCTTTGGGTAGACCCTGAAGCCCATCCTCTCTCCGCCTCACCACACTGCCTATGCACATACACACACGCAGAGTATTATTTCTTCTTTTAGAAAAAGGACCCCTTAGCCATATCTAGTGGGGTAGGGAAACAGGAAATGTGTTCCTGTAAACACGGTGTAGAACACCGCATCTGCAATGAGAGTAATCAGTGGTTCTGGGCAGCTGTCTCATGAGTTAGAACTGTTCCCAATCGTCTTTGTTTTGGCAAAATTTTGAGGAGTACATCTATAATCTCCACTATCTAATGAAGCACAAGATAATCACTGGTTCTAATAAGCCTTCCTCCTCTCTTATTATAGCCCACTAATAAATCACCTGTATCTATGAGGCTGAAACCACAGTGGAGAAACACAAACACATCACCTCCCTCAAAGACTGGCCTTGTAAACTGTGTTAAGTTTCACAAACCGCAAGGTGCCCTGGGTGATGGGCAATGAACCCGCCACTTCCTCAACTCCTTGGCAGTTTGGAGAAGGAGCCGCGTTAGTGGAGACTCTGCAGTCCATCTGCCCTGCTGCCCGGGGCAAGACTCTCTTCATGTTTCCTCCACTGGGGCAGAAAGCGCCCCTCACCTGAGCTCAGGTATAACCCCGCCAGACCCTCTCTTTTGAACAAGAAAGTCAGACCAGTTCCAAGCTTTGCCCAGACGACCACGCAGGGGAGCAGAGGGACCAAGACAAAACATGCCATCTTGTAAGTCAGTTTGGTGTTCTCAATCTAAGGGCTTTGGGGGAACATGTTGCTCTAACAGGAAGCATTTTTCCTGTGGGTTACTTCAAGAAAATCCTGTAACATTAGGTATCCTTTAGCGAGCATCCATCGCTTCAGTGAAAGAAACGAGCATGATTAAAAAAAAAAACAAAAAACACCAAAAACTCATCAACAGAGTTAATAATACACAAAGTCTTGGGTTTGATAGCAAAGCTGAGGAATCAATGAAACTCTCTCCCATTTGCTCACAATCATTCATGTGGAAAATAAGCTAAGTCTAGACCATCACTTTTCTCTACTTCATTTTCTATGTCTCCTAAGTAACTCATTCCAATCAACCTAAAAACTGCGCCAGAGCCACACACACAAAAGGGGAAGGAAAACGAAAGGACCACTTAGATTTCAGTGACATGACGAGCATTATTTAAAGGGTACCAGTTTCCATCTGAATTACTACTACTTTCTAATGATTCGAAATGCCTAATTAAAAAAAAAAGTGGCTTAAAAATTACGTATGTACATCAAACTGTAAAGGCATTTGTTTCTTTGTGGGAAGAGGACGGATGTTCATCCACTTCTTACGTTCAATAGACATCACTCTCATCGCACGACGATCTTTGGTCCACCTAAGAAAAATGGAGTTCAGAAAAAACAAAAACACACTGGCAAAGGCATAATATAAAGGGGCAGGTACAAAGTCTGTACCTAAGGGACCAGAGATTTTTTTTTCAACCCTTCTAAAAGAAATGCCTTATGATTCTGTCATTTCACTTCCTGTTGATATTTATAAACAGACATTCCCTATGAATCCTAAACAAGGAAATGGTAAAATACAGAAAAACACTATTGAATTTTGTTGAATTCTTAGCTACTAAATCCTAAATATCTCTTCCCTTTTGGTTTGCAATTACTCCTAAATTGTCTACTTTCCTTTGCTCTCCTCACAGCCTTAATCTTTTTTCATATATGTACGATTTTACGCCCATGAAAAGAAACAGGCAGTATCTGCACACACACACTACTTACGAATGCCTTGCTTTTGCACTGCAATATTTTCTGTTTTTGTCTGGTTCAATGACTTGGCCATTTCTCAGACACTGAGCACATACAAATTTTATCTTCATATTAAGGGATCCAGGCATTATTTGATTGCCAAGTACCTTAAGTAATTAAGAGATCAGTTTTAATTAACAGAAAACCATTTTCTGAGAACACATTCATTCGCCATGCACAGCTGTGTGCTATTTTTTTTTTTTTTAATATAACAGCACACAACTTTTGTTCTTGTCTGGTCTGATGATCTGACCACTCTATATATGATCTGATCACTAAATCTCCAGTTCTCTACCCAAATGTAAGAGAATATGATGAAAGTAGATTACAGATGCCAAACCTCAATTTATCAAAGCCAGCTCTGGTGTTAATGTTTAGGATTTGTGGGGAGAAAGGAAGAAAGATGGTTGGATAAAGCAGTCTGGCTGAGTGGTAAACAAAACCACATAGTCTACCTCCCCTCCTCTGAGGACTGCCACAGCCCAAGACCCCAACTCTTTTGCCAAATAAACTAAAGAGGAAAACTGTATCCTGGAACTTCCCTGAGAGTCCAGTAGTCAAGACTCTGCGCTTTCTACTGCAGGGGATGTGGATTCAATCCCTGGTTGGGGCACTAAGATCTTACATGCTATGTGGTGTGGCCAAAAGATAAAATAATTAGAGAAAATTGTACCTTATATTCTTTTCTTCTTTGGCTATGCAGGATCTTAGTTTCCTGACCAGGGATCAACCCCATGGCCCCTGCAGTGGAATCACAGGGTCCTAACTACTGGACCACCAGGGAATTCCCTAACTTGTATTCCTGGCAGGTACTATGAGATGCCTAGTTTTTTGTTTTTTGTTTTTAAATAATAATCAACTAAAATTTAGAATTTTTTTTCTCACATTTATGCAATTTCTTTTCCCCCACTTAACTCAATAAACTCAAGAAAATTCAATCGAGTTACTGGATTATATGGAAGTATAAACTGCATCTGTCAACTACTAACATCCATCAGGCCATTTCAGAAAAGATCCCAAATGCAGAAAGGATAAAGGAAAAACATACCTGAGCTCCAGGTACATTTGCTTCCAAATTTTGCCAATATCGTTTAGATTCCTGGGCAATATCATCATGTGAGATGCCTGAGAAAGGCCGAAGACTTTTGTTTAAGGTTCTTTATGCAATACCAGGCCACCTGTCTAGGCACTGTCAGACTCAATTCTTTACCCCCATTTGGCATAATCTGTCATCAAGGAGGAATATCATACTACTCTTTTGAAATGGAATCTTTACAAATACAGCTCTTGGCGCCTTCCGAAGAATCTTTCTTCCTCACGGATCCGTACTGCATACATGAACTTGTATCAGCAATTACTTATACGAGACCACATTCAAAATAGGCCACTCTAAAGATGAAGCGACTCAGGTTTAAGACTCGAGATAAAGTCTACAGTGCTGCCATACCAGATTATGGAGGCAGGTCTTCAAAACCATTTCATAAACCCTGACTGCTCTTGAGGGGACTTGTCTCAATCTTGCACAGACCTACCTGTTTCATTTTGCAATATCCAGACTTTCAATTCTACAAGACTATGTGCATAAAAGCATTCATCTTCCCTTAAACAGCCATATCGAACCTCATGTCGGCATAAATCAAGCTGACACTGGCCATGAAAAGAACGTATTTTGGAATACTTTACTGTTGTCTCTCGCAAGATGTGGACAAGGCACCTAAGAGGAAAATGGAGCGACATTTTACTACTGTTCTACCATAGCTTTTTAAAAAATGTATATACACGTGTGTGTGCTTAACTGCTCAGTCACGTCTGAATCTTTGCGAGCCCATGAACTTAGCCCACCAGGCTCTTATCCATGGGATTCTCAGGCAAGAATGCTACAGTGGGTGGTCACTCCCTTCGCCAGCAGATCTTCCCAATCCAGGGATCAAACCCATGCCTCCTGCATTACAGGTGGATTTTTTACCATCTGAGCGACAAGGAAGCCCATATACACATACAAAATGTAAACTTCTAGACTGAAAATACATTTTAAATCTTTATCAGAAAAAAACAAATCACTGTATGCAACTGTAGGATTAATTGGGGAGAGGAGAGGATAATTATGTTAGGCTATATTAAAATACCTAAAAATGTAAACTTCTAGACGGAAAATACATTTTAAATCTTTATCAGAAAAAAAACAAATCACTGTATGCAACTGTAGGATTAATCGGGGAGAGGAGAGGATAATTATGTTAGGCTATATTAAAATACCTAAATCCATGTCATGAGAAGCTATAAATCATATTGCTTTTCTGTATTAAATCTTAATAGTTCATTTTAAAGTTCTCAGCAAAACCTATTAGTCATTTAAAAATAGTCACCATCTTTCAAAACAACAAAAAGAGAGGGGAACGCCTGGGAAGATACTACTCTGGTTTTATTTGGATCTAAAAAGAGGATTAATTTTGTCATTAAAAATATTAGAAAATACCAACATACTTATTGTCTTCAAATTCATGCTTTGTAACCGGATGAGAACAAGAAGTAGAATTATCTTTGTTTCTTTTACTTATCATTCTAGGCTTATGATCAAAACATTTCTGAAACAGACAGAGAAGAAGAATTATAAAACTGTAACACAAGATGATAACTTTTGTGTGATGCTGATGACATTCATACTTACATATTACAAGCATATGTCAACTAACACTCGGCAAATAGGACGTCTTAATGTTATTCTTTTGGATAGTAATAGTAGCTACCATTGCTAAGCAAATGCTTTAGTATACAGCAGGACCAGAGCTAATCACTTGATACTTCTGGGTCAGAAACCACCACCTGTTTCACAGTCAAAAGAAGACTTGGAGACAGTACCTCACAAAGGAATATAAATTCTCCAAGATGCTCCTGGAACAGTTTGAACACGGTAAAGCTGATCTTTCCATTGCCACCAAAGAAAGCCTCTCTGCTAAACGCCCCCTTCCGCTCCAGTGTCCAGACATCTATCTCCTCTTGGCAATAAGCAAATGTGCAGTGGCCTGAATATCTACATTCCTCCTCAGCGGCAACATCTAGAAAGACAGGAAATTAACAGAGGTGGGATGGATTGGGAGATTGGGATTGGCATGCATATACTAATATAAATAAAACAGATAATTAATGACAACCAACTGTATAGCACAGGGAATTCTACTCAATGCTCTGTGGTGACCTAAATGGGAGGTAAATCCAAGGAAGAGGGGATGTATGTATACGTGTGGCTGATTCACTTTGCTGTAAAGCAGAAACTAACACAACATTGTAAAATATCCTCTGAAAAAGGGGGAAAAAAAAAAAAGATTTTCAAACAAAATCTTAAAAAAAAAGCAGGGGGGAGACAGGGAATTAAAAGACATTTAAAACATAGGCCCCTGTGTTTTCAAAGCCAATGAATATTAAACACACTAAGGGCATTGTTTAAATTTTTCTAACAATTCACGGAGAGCTTCAAACCATGGTACACATATTACTATGCAGGAATGCTGTATTGAAAGCATGGAAGTGTTAGTTGCTCAGTTGTGTCTGACTCTTTGCGACTCCATGGACTGTAGCCTGCGAGGCTCATGGAATTCTCCAGGCACGAATACCAGAGTGGGTAGACATCCCTTCTTCAGGGGATGTTCTCGACCCAGGATTGAACCTGAGTCTCCCGCATTGCAGGGAGATTCTTTACCATCTGAGCCATCAGGGAAGTCCCAATGGTATTAACTCTTAAAACACACAAATGAACAAACAAAAAAACAGCAACACAATTCTAAAATACTTTTATTTCAGACACAGCAAAAAAAGTCCTGATGTTTGCATGTTCACCACCTAAGTTTAAAAAATCCTTTCAATTCAGTTCAGTCACTCAGTCGTGTCCAACACCTTGCAATCCCATGGACTGCAGCACACCAGGCAGGCCTCCCTGTCCATCACCAACTCCCAGAGTTTACTCAAACTCACGTCCGTTGAGTCAGTGATGCCATCCAGCCACTCATCCTCTGTCATCCCTTTCTCCTGCCTTCAATCCTTCCCAGCATCAGGGTCTTTCCAAATGAATAAGCTCTTCACATCAGGTGGTCAAAGGATTGGAGTTTCAGCTTCAACATCAGTCCTTCCAATGAATACCCAGGACTGATCTCCTTTAGCACGGACTGGATGGATCTCCTTGCAGTCCAAAGGACTCTCAAGAGTCTTCTTCAGCACCACAGTTCAAAAGGATCAATTCTCCGGCGCTCAGCTTTCTTCACAGTCCAACTCTCACATCCAGATATGACCACTGGAAAAACCATAGCCTTGACTAGATGGACCTTTGTCGGCAAACTAATGTCTCTGCTTTTTAATAGGCTGTCTAGGCTGGTTATAACTTTTCTCCCAAAGGAGTAAGCGTCTTTTAATTTCATGGATGCAATCACCATCTGCAGTGA
Source organism: Madoqua kirkii (assembly GCA_006408675.1). Lineage (NCBI taxonomy): Eukaryota > Metazoa > Chordata > Mammalia > Artiodactyla > Bovidae > Madoqua > Madoqua kirkii. The sequence continues at coordinate 24,637 of SJYC01104678.1, forward strand.
TTTTTGAGCCCAAGAAAATAAAGTCAGCCACTGTTTCCAATGTTTCTCCATCTATTTGTCATGAAGTGATGGGACATTTCCTGCAAAGATGGGCTCGATAAAGGACAGAAATGGTATGGACCTAACAGAAGCAGAAGATATTAAGAAGAAGTGGCAAGAATACATGGAAGAACTTTACAAAACAGACCCTCAAGACTCAGATAATTATGATGATGTGATCACTAATCTAGAGCCAGACATCTTGGAATGTGAAGTCAAGTGGGCCTTAGAAAGCATCACTACGAACAAAGCTAGTGGAGGTAATGGAATTCCAGTTGAGCTCTTTCAAATCCTGAAAGATGATGTTATGAAAGTGCTGCACTCAATATGCCAGCAAATTTGGAAAACTCAGCAGTGGCCACAGGACTGGAAAAGGTCAGTTTTCATTCCAATCCCAAAGAAAGGCAGTGCCAAAGAATGCTCAAACTACCACACAGTTACACACATTTCACATGCTAGTAAAGTAATGCTCAAAATTCTCCAAGCCAGGCTTCAGCAGTAGGTGAACCGTGAACTCCCTAATGTTCAAGCTGGTTTTAGAAAAGGCAAAGGAACCAGAGATCAAATTGCCAGCATCTGCTGGATCATGGAAAAAGCAAGAGAGTTCCAGAAAAACATCTACTTCTGCTTTATTGACTATGCCAATGCCTTTGACTGTGTGGATCACAATAAACTATGGAAAGTCCTGAAAGAGATGGGAATATCAGACCACCTAACCTGCCTTTTGAGAAATCTGTATGCAGGTCAGGAAGCAACAGTTAGAACTGGACATGGAACCACAGACTGGTTCCAAATAGGAAAAGGAGTACATCAAGGCTGTATACTGTCACCCTGTTCATTTAACTTATATGCAGAGTACATCATGAGAAA
>SJYC01104680.1:0-16238 GCA_006408675.1 Madoqua kirkii
AGGAGTTTATGATCTGAGCCACAGTTTGCTCTTCGTCTTGTTTTTGCTGACTGTATAGAGCTTCTCCATCTTTTGCTGCAAATAATGTAATCAATCTGATTTTGGTTTTGACCATCTTGTGATGTCTTTGTGTAGAGTCTTCTCTTGTGTTGTTGGGATAGGGTGTTTTCTAACACCAGTGCGTTCTTTTGGCAGAACTCTATTAGCCTTTACCCTGCTTCATTCTGTACTCCAAGGCCAAATTTGCTTTTTACTTCAGGCAAATGGGTAGAAAACATCATAGTTAATGACTGGGGCTTTTGACTTAACTGATTTTTGTGCAGATCTTGCTGCTATTGTTCCATCACTAAAAGGCCCTGGACAAATATCTGACTGCGCTCTCCATTTTCGTGTCTACAAATAGGGTTAATAATTCCTACTTCCAAATTTTTTTTAGAATTCTATAAATTCATACAAAGTACTTAGTAGAATCCTAGACTATATTGGCATGTGATAAACTGAACTTTCTTTATGTATATATTTCCCTATGTAAACTTTTTGCTCACTTATTAATCCCTTCCCTTTCCTCACTACTATGGACTACCAGGAAGAATGCTATTTGGGGTATAATAGAAAATCTTTCTCAGATTTTTCTCCCACAGAGAATAAAGAATATAGCAAAAGGACCTGTATTCTTGGTCCATCATTATCCTCAGTGTCTGACTGACGAGGAGCAAATGCATGGCCATATTTGAATGCCCATCTATTTCCTACAGTAACAGTCAAGGTCAGAAGGATACTATCGGCCATCAAAAAGTGTAATCTGTTGGAACCTAAAAGGCTGTAACTAGAAATCCTTCCCCTTCTTATAGATACTATCCTTTAAGGCCAGTCTTAAAGCTTTTTAGTTTCTCTTTAGACTTTTATTTTTGGTTCTACATACTGTTAGTGTGCCTTGCCTTGAACTATTTGAGGTTCACTGGTTATTTTTTTCTTCTTTGGAGTGTATTTCCAGCATGTTATTCTTAGTGGTCTTTTGTTAACTTCTCAGAGGCTTCAGGCTCTAGGATAACAATGAATTAGAAGTTAATATGTTATTATTTTTCCTTGCTGTATTTCCATCTTAGATGGCTTCACCCAGGAGTGGCAAAACTTTCAAATGCCTGGCTATAAACCTGTCACAACAGTTCAAATATCTCTCGGAATTTGCAAAGACCCCTAAATGAACCAACAGATTGATTTTCCAATGTTTTAGAGTTTGAACACAAAGCTTTTAACCTCTGAAGCTGTACAGAGGGAACATAGGCAGAATGGTAAATTTGAATTTTCCTGGCACAAAAATGCAATTTGATAAGTGACGCCTACTCCCAGATTACTTGTACACTCTTATCATTTTTTATTTTACTAAACTTTAACTTTCTCACCTTCTTTCCTTAAAAATAATTCCTAATTTAATATTTATCATCACCTACATGTGCCTAAAGAAAGACCATTAAAAAAATTATCAGAAACAATGATTATTATTTCCCTTCCAGATTATATCTATACTTAGTAGCCAAAATATCTCCATTGGAGAGACATAAGCTCAATGTGGCTTGGTACACTAGACAGAGAGCAGAAACAATATAGCTCAACCTTAAATTATTTGTATAATTTTAAAAAATTTTATTGCCAAGTTAAATTAGAGCCTTTCAGTTCAGTTCAGTTCAGTCACTCAGTCATGTCCGACTCTTTGCGACCCCATGAATTGCTGCACGCCAGGCCTCCCTGTTCATCACCAACTCCTGGAGTTCACTCAGACTCACATCCATCGAGTCCGTGATGCCATCCAGCCATCTCATCCTCTGTCATCCCCTTCTCCTCCTGCCCCCAATCCTTCCCAGCATCAGAGTCTTTTCCAATGAGTCAACTCTTCGCATGAAGTGGCCAAAGTACTGGAGTTTCAGCTTTAGCATCATTTCTTCCAAAGAAATCCCAGGCCTGATCTCCTTCAGAATGGACTGGTTGGATCTCCTTGCAGTCCAAGGGACTCTCAAGAGTCTTCTCCAACACCACAGTTCAAAAGCATCAATTCTTTGGTGTTCAGCCTTCTTCACAGTCTAACTCTTACATTAGAGCCTTTAGTAATACTAAATCCTGACTTAGTTTCTTGGATGGTGCATAGTTATTACTAATCAATTTCATTGTTGACACTATTTTTAAAACCTATGTCCACAATTCTTTTGATGGAGTTATTCTGTGGTCTTATAAATTGATTCAAAAAGAGCCAATGAGACCCAGAGTGTCCAGTTACCATGGTGGTTCTGGCAAGGCAGGAACTGCACTCGTGACTCTGCACTGAGAGTAAGCCTTTTGCATACCAGTTACACTGATGGATATTTTGGTTTTATTATCAGGACTGTCATTTTGATCATGAGTAGCAAGAGGTCTTTCAAATGTATATTCATAAAATCCTAAGGAGCTATTAGATGAAATACATCTTTGAGTTCAACATAGTGCATTTTACTAAAGAATCTATATCCACAAAATTGAAGAGTTCACAACATAAGCAGTGTAGATTATGAATAAGTCAATTTCATGTCATAACATTTTACATTACAGAAAGTAACTCTGATTTGGAATACTGTAGCATGTTTGGATTATGAGGCTTTTGATTTTAATGAAGAATATCATGGACAATTAACTTTATGTACTATAAAGTGGCTGAACTTTTCTCTTTTTTGTGCTTGTTTTTCTCCCTATGTTTTAATTGGAGGAACTTAGTTTCTTGGATGGTGCATAGTTATTACTAATCAATTTCATTGTTGACACTATTTTTAAAACCTATGTCCACAATTCTTTTGATGGAGTTATTCTGTGGTCTTATAAATTGATTCAAAAAGAGCCAATGAGACCCAGAGTGTCCAGTTACCATGGTGGTTCTGGCAAGGCAGGAACTGCACTCGTGACTCTGCACTGAGAGTAAGCCTTTTGCATACCAGTTACACTGATGGATATTTTGGTTTTATTATCAGGACTGTCATTTTGATCATGAGTAGCAAGAGGTCTTTCAAATGTATATTCATAAAATCCTAAGGAGCTATTAGATGAAATACATCTTTGAGTTCAACATAGTGCATTTTACTAAAGAATCTATATCCACAAAATTGAAGAGTTCACAACATAAGCAGTGTAGATTATGAATAAGTCAATTTCATGTCATAACATTTTACATTACAGAAAGTAACTCTGATTTGGAATACTGTAGCATGTTTGGATTATGAGGCTTTTGATTTTAATGAAGAATATCATGGACAATTAACTTTATGTACTATAAAGTGGCTGAACTTTTCTCTTTTTTGTGCTTGTTTTTCTCCCTATGTTTTAATTGGAGGATAATTGTTTTAAAATATTTTGTTGGCCTCTGCCATATATCTATATGAATCTGCCAGAGATACATATGTGTCTTCCCTCTTGAACCCCCCTCCCATCTCACATCCTGTCCCACCCCCCTAGGTTGTCACAGAACACTAGGTTGAACTCCCTGTGTCACACAGCAAATTATCACTTACTATCTATTTTACTTATGTTAATGTATATGTTTAATGCTAAAAAAACATGCAGATAAAAGTAGGAAGACAATATGTTTTTATTGAGGCAGAAGCTAAGAGATGGAAATTAAAACAAAACTTCCCTAGTTATAACTAATATCTATTGGTGATGGGTGCAAGGCAACTGTGATTAATTTTTTGCTCTCTTCTAGACCTATTGCCATCCTCACTTCTTGATTTTTAGATATAGATCAAACGTTCTAATTAAGCTTCTTTTTATATTATATAACCATTGACCATAATCCATCATATGAAGGAGTTTCTAAAGGCGTGTAGATTACAACCACCAGTGTGATGGTTTAGTTGCTAAATCGTGTCTGACTCTTAACGGTCCTATGGACTGTAGCCTGCCATGTTCCTCTGTCAATAACTCTCCCAGGCAAGGATACTGGAGTGGATTGCCATTTCCTTCACCAGGGGATCTTTCTGACCCAGAGATTGAGCCCAGGTCTCCTGCATTGAGGGTGGACTCTTTACTGACTGAGCCACGAGGGAAACCTTACAACCATCAATATTGATACATTAATTATCAGTCATCAAATTGGTTACCTTAAAAGCCCTCTCCCAGTTATCTTGAACTCTACATCTCTGTCTTTCTTGATAATGAAATATAAGTGATAACTTTACTTAAATCTTATGCATTCAAATAGTAGGCAAAGTCAGTAGCCCAGAAACCAGGATTCTTAACAAAGAAACTTGCAAATGATGTTTAGTTTTGTTTAGGTTGTTTAGAGAGCAAAAAGGAGAAACTGTGATACTTCAAAGCTAATGATAAAATAATAATGGAATCTCATGAAGAGTTGGGAAAGCATCTATGTCCTCCAAATAGTTATTTACAAAACATTATTAGTTGATCTATTATTTTTTTCTTCAGTGGTTATACATTAAACTCCACTTGATAAATGAATAAAGGACTTGAAGATAAACAGGATGAAAAGCATTACTCTCTAGCTTTCGCACCATTGTCTAGTCTATTTGAAACTGTCCTCTAACTTCACATTGGTCTTTTGAGATATGTGTCAGGTAAGTAAATTAACTGACTGAGTATAAAAGTGTAAAGCTTTTCTACACCTTCTTGAAAACAATGAAACTGCAGAAGACAATAGAACTTGTAGCAATAACAGTGAAATGGCTTACTGAAGTGAATTAGTGGGTTGCACCAGATTTCATCGAGCTCTTTAACATATGTTTATCTATCCTGCTATCTATTTATCTATCTAATGTGTGTGTTTATACACAATACATAAATGTTAGGCAAAAAGTATATAGAAGCAGATGCCTTACAAAGATTAAATGTCATTTTTTTATATGTCTCTAAAGTCTGTGTCTCATATTAATACAATGGATTGTCAGATTTTTCCATTGTTCCACTTCAAAGCATGCAATTATATTGCCTTAATTGGAAGCACTGATGTGTTTTCACCGAGGATGTTTATTTGTATTCTGACTACTGAGATATAAATATGGGACCATTTGCTATTTTTTGTTTTCTACTAACATGGATTTTTTTAAAACCTTTTGTCTTTATGAACTGACACATTGAGTTTATTGTCAGTTCAAAACTCTGAATTTGTAGTGGAATAATATAAAATCATCTTACTAGTTGTGGTACTGAAATGAATCTCTATTCAAAGGTCGTGATAATACACAGCAGAAAGTATAACAGACAAATCCAGGGACTTGCTGACTTACATATTACTGTAAATCCAACTGGCATGGATTTTATTCAATAAGCTTTGGTGTCCATTTGACCACAAGATTCTTAAATATATGATTATCTCTGATCAATTTGGTCGGCATGGATTTAAAATACCTTTTGATACTCACTTACTGCTAGTGAAAATACATTTTCCTCCAAAACTTTTTGAGGATATAATCTCTCCAGGGATTTTAGTAGAATAACATTTTGATTTTGTCAGATAATATCAGTATCAAATTATATTAATTCTCACCAAATAGAAACTACAGACTTTTCTTAACACCTGTGTATGACAGCAGGTATCTTGATCCATGTTGCATATATTCTGCCTTTTCTTACATCTGTAGTTTCAGTGAGATGAATAAATCCATTGATCTGAAAGTATCTGTGCCCTAGACCAAAGTAAATATCAATTCTAGAAATGATTTAGCACTTTTAGCACTGTGTTCCAGGTACCATTTGAGGCACTTTGCATGTATAAATTCATTTAATTTTGTAACACACACGATGACTATTTGATTAGTTTTCTCATTTCATAGTTGAGAAAACCAAGGCAAAGGGAGGTGAAGGGACTGTGTGCTATTATAGCATTGGGACTACTCTTTTCTTTAATTAATGAAAATATCAACCACAAATAGTTAATATATATTGAGTGTTCATTAAGAAACCATCATGTTCCCAACATTTCATTTACGTTTTCACAAGTTCTTTCTTCAACACATAAGTAAATAATCAGTTCCTCCCATGGTTTATCTAAATGGAAATGCAGCAAAAGAGCTTCTTTAAAACTGAGGCAGTAGTGAAATGACTATAATTCGTTCACTCCTTTATTCATTCAACAGGTACTGTGCTTTTTACTCATGTCAGTCACTTCCTGGGCATTAAAAATACAAAAGGTTACAAAGGTCCTCAGAGAGATCGTCACTTTGCTGACAATGGTCTGTATAGTCAAAGTGGTGGTTTTTCCAGTAGTAACATACAGACATGAGAACTGGACCAAGAAGACTGAGAACTGAAGAACTGATGCTTTCAAACTGTGGTGCTGGAGGAGACTCTTGAGAGCCCCTTGGACAGCAAGGAGATGAAACCAGCCAATCCTAAAGGAAATCAACCTTGAACATACATTGGAAGGACTGATGCTGAAGCTCCAATACTTTGGCACCTGATGCCAAGAGACAACTCATTGGAAAAGACCCTGATGCCAGGAAAGACTGAGGTCAAGAAAAGGAGGAAACATGGAATGAGATGGTTGGATCACTATCTTTGACTCAATGGATATGAGTTTGAGCAAACTCTGGGAATAGGACAGGAGAAGGACAGGAAAGCCTGGCATGCTGTAGTCCATAGGGTTGCAGAGTCACATATGATTTAGCAAGTGAACAAGAGCAACAACAGGGAGATTATATACTGCTGCTGCTGACACAGCCAAATAAATAAGATTGCTACAGATTGTAGTGTGTGTTCAGAAAAAAGAGAAGATGCTGAGATAAAAAGATACAAAGAAAGACTTCCTTTAGATACAGATAGTCAGAAAAAGCTTCTCTGAGAAGATGACATTCCAGATGACACCTAAGGAGAAAGAATAGCTCAGTGAAAATTCAGGGAAAGGTATCAGCAAAATGGAAAAAGCAAGAGCCCAGAATGTTCCAGACTAGGGAAGGCCAGTTGGCTTGATCATGACAATGAGCACGGGTTATACGCACCTGAGATGAGGTACAAGATGAGAAGCATCCAGATCTTGCCATGGTGGTGGAGGCAGTTTGACTCAGAGCTCTGTCAGCTAGCTGCCTTGATGAAGTCTACCAGCAGAACACAATCTCAATGGCATCAACTTTGTTCTCAGTGAAGTGTGCTCCATCGCAGTGATGGGAACTAAAGTTTACCAAACACAGCCTGTACAGTAGTCCCAGCACTATATATTTTATATATTTTTCTCATTCCATGCTTGCAATCCGGTAAGTAAAATACATCTATATTTACCTAAGTAAAGAAACAATAATGAAAAGATCCAGAGTAACTTATCCAAGGTCACATGACCATAGACGATACAGGAAGTTCCAGGAGGATGTGATAACTGCCTAACATAAATTTATTTGACCCTAGGGAGGTGGAACCTGAATTAGATATTTGTGGAAAGCTTTTGCTGAGACATAGGAAGCAGAGGTCAGAGCTTCTTTGGACCAGAATGGAGGCTTGGAGAGGATAATTATTTCTCTTATTTCCCTGGGGCATATGTCCCTGGATAGTGTTTATTAGCAACCATGGGGAGGAATGGCAGGTAGAAATGGGTTATTATCAATGTAGCTTCAATCAAACTAGTCTGGGTTTCATCCTTAATTTAGTATCTCCATTTCTGACCATGCGAAGTTATGACAGACATGAGCATAGCCTGAGGCTCAGAGAGTGTTTTAAGAATATGACATTGGTCTGTGTGCAATGACATTCCTAATAGACCTAAAGAGCTAAGTGGAAATTTCTACTTGGTTTGGGAATGAAAAGATAGAAGCTCTGTAGTTCCCCCTCGCTATTAACATAATTTCTCCCTTTTGTATTCAAATTATATACACATTATTCTTTTTCAAAAAATAGGGCCATTGCTTTCTCTCTCCAGAAATCTGAGCACTGATACTGTGTTGTTTCATGGGTAAAGATAGTTTGTAATACTATGAATTCAAATAGTGGTCAATTGCTTTTTTAAAAATCACCAGGATCCTGAATATTAACTTCACATTTGCATATCTTAAACCATAATTAAGTTGAACAGCAATCTGATGAAAGTTTCAACCTTACAATTTGTTCACATTAGTCACTCAGCTGTGTCCATCTCTTTGCGATCTCTTGATCTGTCCATGGAATTCTCCAGGCAAGAATATTAGAGTGGGTTGCCATTCCCTTCTCCAGATCTTCCCAACCCAGGGATCAAACCCAGGTCTCCTGCATTGCAGGCAGATTCTTTACCATTTGACCTACCAGGGAAGCCCTCTCACTTTAGAGTGCTCAGATCTTATTCTCAGACTCCTTTGGGTTACTAAAGTTTTCTTTTTCTACTCAACATTTTATATTTGATATACCTCTTTGGGTTATATTTTACTGTGCAGTTATTTTAATTTAGGAACTTTTGAAAAATGGAAATAGTTTCCTCACTTTTGGGACAATCTAGTAGGATGAAAAAGTTATGTAGAGGAGTGGAATAAGGTGTGCAGTGAACCTTTTTTTTTTTTTTTTTTAAAAAACAAAGTTCCTAGCAGGTGAAAAGGGGTTGTTGGTTTAGATTTGTGTTTTAGATCAATCTGTTATTTGTAGTGAATGAATTTCAAAACTGCTGGAAGCAAGGAGACCAGTTAGAACATAATAGCCATATTCCAGGCCCTTAATTAGAGTGAGAGTTAATAGAATAGATAAAAAGAGAATATTTGAACAATATTCATTAATCTTAAAATATTTATTCATTGAGTGCCTGTTATGTGCCAGGCATTAGTCTAAGTGCTTGGATACATCAGTGAACAAAACAGACAAACATCCTTACTATTATGGAGCTGAAATTTTAGTGAGGAAGATGGGAAGTAACAAGAAGTAAATGTCTAGTATATTACATGGTGATAAGTACTGCCAAATGGAATAAGGAAATAAAAACTGTGGGAGCAGTATTAGCAAAAAAAAAAAAAAAAAAAGGCATGATACCTGGTTAAATTTAAATTTCAGGTGAACAATGTATATATCTTTACTATGAGTATATTCCATACATTATAGGAGATAGACTAAAAATATATTCATTGTTGATATGAAATTTAAATGTAACTAGGTGTCCTGTATTTTATCTAATAACTCTAGTGAGGATAGGAGGTGTTATTTAGAGGATGGTAAGTGAGTTCTCCCTAATATATGGTCTTTGACTGTTGCCCAGAAGGAAGTGCAGAGCAAACCATGTTGCTTTGTCTGAAAAGAACACACTGACAAGGCAAAGGCCGGAACCGGGATCTTGATATGCTTCAAAGACTTCAAGGAGGCCAGTGTGCAGGAGAGAAATGATAATCATAGGAAAAATTCCCAGTTTACTAGGGACAGATGTGAACACAATTATGGGGATTCTCTTTAAAAAAAAAAAAATGAAGTTACAAAAATTTCATGTGAGTGAAATTTTATTTTAAAATAAATTTATTTTTTAAATTTAAATTTTATTTAGAATGACATAATTTATAGACAATTACAAATTACAAAATTAAAAACATGCAAAATGCTGCAAACATCACAAAATCCAGAGAAATAAAATGTTACTTTCATTAACTTCCTGACACACACTTTAGTAATGTTTTACCCACAATTATGGCTATGTGTGTTCTAATCTTCTCTTATTAAAGTAATCATGTAATATCATTTTCTGTAGAGAGAGGAAAGAAAGATAATTCAGTCTTTTCTTTAGCATGGTTGATCAAAATTTATGCTTATCATTGATGATTGAGAAATTTTTCCTATAACTAAATAATGATGATGTCAAGTAAAGTTTCAGATTTTTGTCAAAGTTTTTTGGGAAAAAAAATCTATCAACATTTTCTCCTCAGTGATCAAACTCCAGTCTCTGGCACTGCAGGCAGATTTTTTACTGTCTGAGCCACCAGGGAAGCCCAGTAAGACTTCAGGATATTTCAAATTTTCTGAGGCAGAGATCGATCTTCAGTAGTTTTCAATCAACTCTAGCAGTTTGTTGATGATGTCCTTACTGTAGAAGTGTATTATACATTTTGTATTTGTCAATGTCAGGATTCTATTGCAGCATGGAGTATATTCTAAAAGAAGAGTGGTATTCTGAGTAGGCTTTGATGAGAACTGAGTGATCCATGTATAATATTACATAGACTAGATTCAGGCTCCATGCATTTTAAATTCTCTTTCTCCTTTGTGTTCCCAGTGCTTGGCACCCTGGCACCCCTGCATGTAACATAAAGGCTGTACTTCAGATCATGATGCCCAGTGAGCTGGCAGTTAGCAGTAGCAATAACAAATTAAAAGGGTGGCTAACACTTAACAGTACATGGAAGTAACTGCAGACTACTGGAGGAATATCTTTATTCTTCTAAACCCAAAGGTTTCCCAGATGGCTCACTGATAACCCACTCCAGTGTTCTTGCCTGGGAAATCCCTTGGACAGAGGACACTGGCAGGCTACAGGCTGCAGTCCATGGGGTTGCAAAGATTTGAACACGACTGGCCACATACACACACTAAAGCCAAACTCAATATATCTTCATATCAGCTTCCCCTAATAATATGATTATGTTTAACGAACCATGAGAGGAAATGTGACTGATAATACATGTGAAATTATAAAAAGGGCAAGTTAACTAGTGCCAATTAAAATATCTTATATAATTTTTACTAAAATTATGATTATATGAGCACATTGTGAGGTCCTATCCCAGGGTCTTTGAATATTTCCATCCTAGGGAAGGACTTTTCTTAATTTCATGGTAAAGTCACTAGCATCTATGTGGTTCTAGCACTGAATATTGATCTAATCAATATGATATTTTGAATTTTATTAATTTTAAATTATTCAGAACATTTTAACATATCTAAAAATTGGGTTCATCTTGTAATAAATGATATCTTACAAATTTTTTTTTGGTTGGACAGAAATTCATAAAAAGATTGTCACTACTCATGCAAGAATGCACATCAGCAAGTGCCTGGCTCTGGCTCTTGGTGTACTGGAGGTGTTCTATAATTTATTTGGTAATGGCTTCATGAGTATATACATATGTAAGGAACCAAAAGTTGAGAATAAAGTCATATGATGAAGTATAACTGTTTAATAATATTCCCCCAAAGGGGAGGAAAAATCTAGGTAACTATACCTAATCAAAAATTGAATTAAGAGATTAACATCCTGGTCTTTTAGTATTTTAAGGATTATGCAGATGACACCACTCTTATGGCAGAAAGTGAAGAGGAGCTAAAAAGCCTCTTGATGAAAGCCAAAGAGGAGAGTGAAAAAGTTGGCTTAAAGCTCAACATTCAGAAAATGAAGATCATGGCATCCGGTCCCATCACTTCATGGGAAATAGATGGGGAACAGGGGAAACAGTGTCAGACTTTATTTTTTTGGCTCCAAGGTCACTGCAGATGGTGACTTCAGCCATGAAATTAGAAGATGCTTACTCCTTAGAGGAAAAGTTATGACCAACCTAGATGGCATATTCAAAAGCAGAGACATTACTTTGCCGACTAAGGTCCGTCTAATCAAGGTTATGGTTTTTCCTGTGGTCATGTATGGATGTGAATGTTGGACTGTGAAGAAGGCTGAGCACTGAAGAATTGATGCTTTTGAACTGTGGTGTTGGAGAAGACTCTTGACAGTCCCTTGGACTGCAAGGAGATCCAACCAGTCCTTTCTGAAGGAGATCAACCCTGGGATTTCTTTGGAAGAAATGATTCTAAAGCTCAAACTCCAGTACTTTGGGCACCTCATGAAAAGAGTTGACTCATTGGAAAAGATTCTGATGCTGGGAGGGATTGGGGGCAGGAGGAGAAGGGGACGACTGAGGATGAAATGGCTGGATGGCATCACGGACTCGATGAACGTGAGCCTGAGTGAACTCCGAGAGATGGTGATGAACAGTGAGGCCTGGCGTGCTGTGATTCATGGTGTCGCAAAGAGTCGGACACGACTGAGCGACTGAACTGAACTTTATGAAAATGACACTATCAACATTGTTGGTGCTACAAAGGATGATAATGTGGAAAAATATAGATTGTAAAACTGCAAGTCAAACAAGTGATTTGCAAGTCAGATTCTGAATTTGAAAACCTTTAGACTTACTTTAATAATTTGTTCTGCTTATGTTTTCAAGTTGAGTAAATGATACATGATAAAACCTATATTTGGTTAATTCTAAAAGACTTCTTCACTAAAAAGCCAAAGTGATAAAAACATTTTTGGTGTTATAGTTTAATTGGTAGTATCCTTCTTTCTTTGTGGTACATAAAATGATAGTGCATCTTAAAAATCAATGGCCTCATAGATCGATAAAATACAGTAACTGTATTTGGAAGATGGGTGGCATGGTTGCTCATGTATGAGGGTATTGATAAAAGAATGATGAAAATGATGTAACTTCTCATCTTTTTCTAGTAGGAAGTCAATGTATATTGCTTAAATCTGAAAAACCAAGAAAAAACAATGCAAGTTTATTATTTGGAGATAAATAAGATTATTTTGTTTGTTAAGGCTGCCATAACAAAGTCTGACCAAGTGAGTAGGTGAACAAAAATTTATTTTCCTCTAGTTTTGGAGGCTAGAAGATCAAGATCAAAGAGTCAGCAGGCTTGGTTTCTTCTGAGGCCACTTTTCTTGGCTCTTGCTTTCTCCCTTTTTCTTTACATGGTCTTCTCTATGTGCTTATCTGTATCAGATTTTATTTTCATATAAAGATACCAGTCATATTGGGTTAGGACCTACCCTAATGAACTTATTTTAACTTCATTACCTTTTCAATGACCCTGTCTCTAAATACAATTATGTTCTGAGGTACAGAGAGTTAAGGCTTCAGCATATGAATTTTAAGGGGGACACATTTCCATATCAAACAATTCACCTAAATGATTTAAAACTCTTTTTTTCATTGAAGGAGATAATATGAGTTAAATGTTGTTATCCTAACAAGATTTTACTTATCACATGCAACCTTGATTTAAAAAAAAAAAAAAAGCAAAACAATAAAGATAAGCAAGGCAAAAGATAATTGACTGTTACCAAACTCAGGTCCAGCTTCTTGCCATTCAAAATTCAAAACTGAAGAGACAAGTGGTGGTAGAAACAGAAAGGTTGCTTTAATCAGAAAGCTGGCATTCTGGAGAGAAAGTGGACGTGGGTCCCAAAACCAACTCCCAAGATTCTGCTCAGCCATGAAATATTATAAAAGGGAAAGGGAAATTAATCTCAGCTAACTCTGAGACAGGGAATCAGACTTATGTTTATATCCTATTGAGAGAAGGCTTGTCGATGCCACATGACCTTTCTTTAGATGCTATCTCATTCATACATGTCACTCAAGAGAATACTGAAGGAGAAGCTGGGGAAATGATCTGATGATCTGTTAATTATTTGTTCTTCATTTTTACTTCTTTGTTCTAAGGAAAGAGCCAACAAAGTAGGTAAGGAATTGTGTGATCAAAAGATTTGAAAGGTGCCCTTTGCCCCAAGATAAGTAGAGCATGGTGGTACCTGGTTTAAAATTTAGGTTTCAATATTGCTTTATTAAAGTGGCAAGACCAAAGGGGTCTCTTTCTGAGGGTGGTTTCCTGCAAAGAACTGCTTATAAATCCCCACTTGTCAAACATCATTCCAACTCTATGGGATCGTGGGCAAACGTCCATCTTCTGTAACTCCTTCATTTTGGATGTAGGGCAGCATATTCTTAGAGTAGAAGATGTCAACATGGGTCTGTAGTGTCTCTTTGCTGGTAATTTTAGTTGCTTGTTTACATATATGGGTAGAACAAGCTATAATCACTGAGATACCCATAAAGATATAAATTATTATGAGCAATTGTATTAACAATCTCCTGAGGCCGTTTTCGGAATTGTGCTAGCCACAGATTCAGAGCTGCTCAAGATGGAGGAGCTTATGTTATGGCTATACTCTGTCATCATGAAGTTAGTTTTTTCCCTCTGGAAGCAGTTATTATATCTGTAAAATAACTTAGGAAATTGCTTCAACACAGAGCCTGACTCTATTGTCGTAATCATCAACTGCTGGAACTTATTCTTTTGTGACTCAGGAAGGCCTAGGAGGTTTTCAGCTTTTCTAGAAACAAGAGGCAGGGGACATACAAGGGCCTTATACTTGAGATGGAGGAGGGGTGGTGCAGGGTTTTGCTCAGCTTCAAGAGGAGAAAAATTGGAGACAGTAAATAAATTATCCTTTTGGGAGCTATTGCTATAAAAGAAATAGCAGTAACTGGAGAGCTATGTTGAGAGTTTATTGTTATTTTTTAATAGAAAGTGCATATATTTATGGAAATAATCCAAGAGAAAGAGATTGAGTCCTCCTCTTGAGCAGGGAATGAAACTAAATAGAGTATGTAGTGGCTGGCGTCAGGGGACTCAGTGTAGGTGGGCCCTAATGTGGAGGTGACGGATATGGAGGTAGGAAGCATAGAAGGCTTCTAGATTACTTCTATTTCTCAGTGAATAAACATGTAAAATCATCAGCTGAGAAGGAACATCAGAGATGGGTACTGGGAGTCATTTGGAGTCATTAGTTATTTGGAGAGAGAGTGAGCTGACTGGTAAGATGCTGTGGGACTGCTGATAGCACACTGGAGTTCAGTGGTCCTAAGTCTAAAGTCAAGTCAGTCGGTATGTGGTAATTGACTATAGGCAGGAGATGAGGAATATTCTTCAAGGAAGAAAAGCACCTAGAGTAGCTCCCAAGTTCTGCCTTGGGCAATGGTTGATATTAGTGCTGTTGAATCAGGGCATGCAGGTAGAGACACAGATATGGATTAGGGAGCAGAGATGGTATGAATTCAGTTTTTAAGACGTTAATTTAAAAAAGCCCTTAGGATATTCAAGTGAATGGTATTCAGCCAGAATGTAAATATATAAGTTCTGGAAAGCAAAGCAACATCATCAACTCATATAAACATGAATCAAATGCCATTCATCAGGTGAGATTTCACTAGTGGCATAGAGAGTAAAGAATATGCCTGCAATGCCAGAGATGCAGGAACAGGAAGATTCCCTGGTGAAAGGAATGACAACGCATTCCAGTAATCTTGCCTGGAGAATGCCATGGACAGAGGAGTCTGGCAGGTTACAGTCCACAGGGTCACCAAGAGTCCGACATGACTGAGTGACTAAACTAACATCAAATATAGTGCTTAGAATGAGCCTGACTGTGATGTTTGTTGATTGTAAGATATTTGTGGGGGCTGAGTTATTAAGGAGAGATATTAAGGAATTTGTGGGTGGGGAGGGAGGAGGGCAAAGGGATCTCTGTCATGGAAGACAGAAACTCAGAGGTTTGTGTACTGCTGATGAGTTGTGCCAGAGTGTTGGACTGGGGGCACAGTGGTACTGAGTAGGACCACTGATCTGACAGCTACTCTAGACCTATCTAGCTTTGATTTCCCCAATGTTTATTACTATTTTTTAATTTAAAAACCCTATATTAATTTATTCAGAAAAATTTTAATGGAATCAGATGTCAATTGAGTAAACATAAAACTGAGCATTCTTCCAAATTTCAATATATATAGAAATATTTCATATTACATGAGATAATTAATACATATGCTAATTAAAATTATTGATTAAAAGTACAAAAATGTCATGACTTCCCTGGTAGCTCAGTCAATAAAGTATCTGCCTTCAATGCAGAAGATCTAGGTTCAATCACTGGGTAAGGAAGATCCCCTGGAGAAGGAAATGGCAACCTACTCCAGTATTCTTGCCTGGAAAGTCCCATGGACAGAGGAACTTGTCTGGCTATAGTCCATGGGGTGGCAAGAGTCAGACACAACTTAGTGACTACACCACCACCACAAAGATGTCATTAGCAATCTGCTATATTCAAAATCTATGTATTGCTATTTTATTTGAAAATAAAGGGCTCTTGTGAGTGTTGCATTATAGATGCTTAAAGCCTGGTTTATAATATACCATTTCCTTTAAGTTTCTTAGATTTTTAAATCTACTTTCAACTCACACTTTAAACAGATCAGATTTAGAATAAATGACAATTAGAATAAGATCTAATTCCTGAGTACTTCTCTGGTTTAATGACAGGAACATTCTAGGATATCTAACAGTCATACAATACAATTCAATTGTGCATCACATAGGTCACGACATTGAAATCTTGAAATTTTTCACAGTTGAATAATCCAAAAAACAATTATAGAAATCAATATTGTCAACCTAATGTTTAGAGAATAAATTAAAGTTTTCAGTCATATTCCCAATAGTAG
>SJYC01104681.1:0-33798 GCA_006408675.1 Madoqua kirkii
TGTATTTTCTCTTATAAACGTTTCCCTTTAGTAGATTTAAAATATAATACTTTTGAAGAATCCAATAAAATTTTCACCTTTGAAAAAATTAAAATGTGCATACTTAATCATGGTTTCTGATAAACATATGGATTTATCCTGTTGTGGGCTTTTGGTAGAGGGACTTTATTCCAACTGCAGAATAGAATGTGTACAACAAAGTACTGAAATGGCCTAAAATTCCTTGTTTATTTGTTATGAGTTTACTTGTGTATGTTTGTGTGTGCATAGCTATCTTTAATACAGCTTCTCTAGTCCTGTTTATTTACA
This sequence comes from Madoqua kirkii, assembly GCA_006408675.1. Taxonomy (NCBI): domain Eukaryota; kingdom Metazoa; phylum Chordata; class Mammalia; order Artiodactyla; family Bovidae; genus Madoqua; species Madoqua kirkii. Next base: position 310 of record SJYC01104681.1, read on the forward strand.
TCTGCTAACTACACTATCATTTGGCAGAGATAGCTCCTATTGTATTTTGTATACAGTATCTTTTTTTCTTTCTCCCACCATGCCACCTTTGTGTCATAGACTCTGCTTAATTACTAGATGGATTCATTTCTTTGTAGCTGTATGCTGACACAGCTAATCATCTAGTTGATTTTGGATTATTTTATATACTCAATGAGTTTTGCTATTAAGAAGGCAGGAGTTATAGCAATTCTGTTCAAAACTTCAGAATTAGACAATTTGGGATTCACTCTTCTGTTTTCCATTGTAAATCAACTATACTTCAAAATAGACAAAAAAAAAAGATGTGGTTTCTTTGATCAGAACCTGATTCAAGTCATGCCAGTCAAGGCCCTTCCCTAGATATTTTTAAACTAAAGCAGGAGAAAAAGCTTTCTAAACCCATCTCTGAGAGTGGAGCTAAAAGAAGAGGATCAGAAACTATTGGTAGCATGTACAGAACCACATGAAGGAAATAGGTAGTTAATTAAGGAGAATATGGTTAAAAGCAGAGACATTACTTTGCCAACTAAGGTCCGTCTAGTCAAGGCTATGATTTTTCCAGTTGTCATGTATGGATGTGAGAGTTGGACTGTGAAGAAGGCTGAGCGCCGAAGAATTGATGCTTTTGAATTGTGGTGTTGGAGAAGACTTTTGAGAGTCCCTTGGACTGCAAGGAGATCCAACCAGTCCATTCTGAAGGAGATCAGCCCTGGGATTTCTTTGGAAGGAATGATGCTAAAGCTGAAACTCCAGTACTTTGGCCACTTCATGCGAAGAGTTGACTCATTGGAAAAGACTCTGATGCTGGGAAGGATTGGGGGCAGGAGGAGAAGGGGATGACAGAGGATGAGATGGCTGGATGGCATCACGGACTTCAATGAACGTGAGTCTGAGTGAACTCCGGGAGATGGTGATGAACAGGGAGGCCTGGCATGCTGCGATTCATGGGTCACAAAGAGTCAGACACGACTGAGCGACTGAACTAAACTGAACTGGTTAAAAGCATTAAAAAAATCATTAGTCATTTATTTTATGTTTTTTGAACAATTACTTGCTAGATACTGATAGTCACTAAAGACATGATGGTGCGCAGAGCCCCACAAGGCTCCTCCTGTTTCCTGGGGTGCATCAGCTAATGAAATGTCTTGTGTTGGAGATAGGCACTGGTGAAATGACCACAAACAAGAGTGGCTGATTTCACACTAAATGCTATGAAAGAAGGGATAAGGGTCTAATGACAGCATTGACTAGAGAGTCAAAAAAGTCTTCTTTAAGTAAGTTATACATGAGCTGATATAAACAATTGGAAGTGGCTATCTGATTCAGAAGTGGCAAAGGTAGAGAGAAGTGTGGCTCAGCCTGGTTAAAAAAAGGCTGTGTAAATGTAACGAGGAACAGCAGACTTAAACTAAAGAAAGTTAAATGATGAAATGGTTCAGAATGTAGTGTCATTGTTTAGTTGCTAGGTGGTCTCCGACTCTTTTGGGACTATGTGGACTATAGCCTACCAGATTCCTTTCTCTATCGGTTTTTCCAGGCAAGAGCACTGGAGTGGGTTGCCATTTCCTTCTCCAGGGAGCTTCCCAATCCAGGGATCAAACCCTGTCTCCTGCAATGGCAGGTAGGTTCTTTACAACTGAGCCACCAGGGAAGCCCTCAGAATGTAGACTATGCGCTAAAAATGCTTCATTTCAAACAGAGCATTCAGTTACTAGCCATGGCCTTTTGGGTAAACTGTTTAATCATGTTCTGCTTCAGCTACATCAAATGCTTAAGAGGATGACACAGGTTGCATAGCAACCTCATAGTGGCCTGTGAGGACTAAGTGAAATCATTTAAGTAAAGCACTCAGCACAATGTGTTCAGCATACACTGAGTTCAGCATATATTTGGATCTTAGAGGGTGAGTGATGCAAGAAGAGGCTGAGAGGTAGCCAAGAGCAAGCATTTAACCTGATTTCCAATATAGAAAGTTCTCTAAGTCTGTAGAGAAGAGAGATTTGGTGGAGACAAGATTAGATTTAAAAGAGGGAATTCCCTGGTAGTCCAGCGATTAGGACTTAATGCTTCCACTGCAGGCAGTATGAGTTCGATCCCTGGTTGGGGAACTAAGATCCTACAAAGGAAAAGAAAAAAAAAGAGATTAAATGTAGCGAGAGAGTTGCCATGCTACAGGGAGAGGTGATAACAGCTTTGATATTGATGGTGCAGTTCGGGGGACAAATATTAGAGTGTTAGAGAAATAAATTCTAGAGGACTCTGAGATAGATTGGAAATAAATGTAAAAGAGAAAAAGGTATCAAGCATACCAAGGAAATTTTTAAAGATTAGGAAGCCGAGGGACAGAAAATACACATAAGTACAAAAAGATGTAATGCAAAATAATGAGTCTTTTCACTAATGTAGGAACACGGCTAAATGAGCACAGAAGATGGAAACAAGCACAGAGAATGGAACAGGTTTGGTTTGTAAACAATCTGAGGACCCCTGGGAATTTCCTTATATAGTTTGGAAATTTGCTGCTTTTTTTTAAACTTTTAAAATATGGAGAAAATCATGTTAAGATTATTTTCTTATGCTTCCCCCTAAAAAATCATGTAGAGAGTTGGGCCATAAAGAAGACTGAGTGCCAAAGAACTGATGTTTTTGAATTGTGCTGCTGGAGAAGACTCTCTTGGTCAGCAAGGAGATCAAACCAGTCAACCTTAAAGGGAAGCAACCCTGAATATTCATTGGAAGGACTGATGCTAAAGCTGATGCTCCAATACTTTGGCCGTCTGATGCAAAGAGGTGACTCACTGGAAAAAATCCTAATACTGGGAAAGTTTGGGGCAGCAGATGATGAGATGGTCAGATGGCATAACTGACTCATTGGACATGAGTTTGACCAAACTGAGAGATAGTAAAGGACAGGGAAATCTGGTGTGCTGCAGTCTGTGGGATCGCAAATAGTTGGACACAACTTAGTGCTAAAGAAAAACAATGCATACAAAGCACAACATTTAAATATCTTTTTAAGTGGTTTATATTTCATTGTTTTATCACAATGCTATACTTCAAAATGCATTCTTCAATGCTGATCTGTAAATACAAAACATAATTAGGAAAAGTGAGCATTTCTGACAGGGTAGATAATAGCTATTGGACTCTTGAATCTTTCCAAGCGAAGAAGTCTCATCTTTTGTGAAGGAAATAAGCTGAAAGGTGGGAAAGGAAGGGAAGTGCTCACTCTGTGGTTTTTGTTCTCTTCTGGGAGAAGAATATTTCTTTCCCTGTCTATGGAAATTTGAGGAAAAGGGATTAAGAAATCTCTCACAGCAGAATGACAGAGCAAGTTAAAACTAAATCATTAATGGAAGTTTCAGGAAATTGAACTTCTGAATGTGTTGGTACCATATTTTAGTTTTAATAAAACAACAAAGACATTTGGTATAAGAATATTTTCTTTTGTGGTAATTAGAGTATTTGCAAACAAAAATCAATAATCAAACTTCTAAAATGAAAACAAATTTATGTTTCTTAAATTGATTCAAAAATATGTATCATTGATGAATAAAGACTAGCTGTTGCAAGAAACTATAGCTTTATTAAAATGATAAAATTATTTGGAGGAAACAAAAAAGTGGGGAGCAAGATCACACAGTCCTTATTTAGGAAAATTAACCAAAAATCCTAAACTGTTGAGCTCCATTGTTTATGTTGAGTATGCAAACACCTGCTTTCATTTTTTGAATGCTATGTCTTTTTAATTAGTTTATATCATGACTAAAGATGTCAATTCTTAAAGAATTTATTCTCAAAAAAATTAAGAATTTCAAAATTCTTTTTTATATTTATACCATGATGTGCTATTGTGAAAAAGAATTTTGCTCTTCTTAAATTTCACTTACTAAATGTTTATATATATATATATATATATGAAGTGAAGTGAAGTGAAGTTGCTCAGTTGACTCTTTGCGACCCATGTACTGCAGCCTACCAGGCTCCTCCACCATGGGATTTTTCAGGTAAGAATACTGCAGTGGGTTGCCATTGCCTTCTCTAGGAGATCTTCCCAACCCAGGGACTGAACCTGGGTCTCTCACACTGTAGGCAGACACTTTACTGTCTGAGCCACCAGGGAAGTCTTATATATGTAAGTATATAGTTTTTCAACAGAAAACAGTTTATATATATATATAAGTGTCTGTGAGTGTGTGTGTGTGTTTATATATATGTGTGTTTTACACATATATATGTGTTTTATATATATGTGACATAGTATTAGTTTTCTGTTGACACTTTAACAAATTACCACACACTTTGTGGTTTAAAACAGCACACACTTCTCATCTCACAGTTTGTCAACCTGGAAGGTGAACATGGTCTCACTGGGCTAAAATCAAGGTGTCACTACAGTTGCATTCCATTCAGGATACCTGCTTCCAGGCTCCTTCAGGATCTTGGTAGAATTCAGTTGTACACAGTTATAGGACTGAGGTCCCCATCTCCTTACTGAGTTTTTACCAGGAGTCATTTGCAGGTTCTGGATGCTGACCAGTTCCCTTCATCTTCAGTGCTAGCAAAAGTAGGCCATTTTCAGACATATTTCTGACCTCCTCCTTGGTCTCCTCTCTTGTATTTCTTCTACATTTCTTTGATGTCATCTGGAGAAAGTTCTCTCTTTCAAAAGACTCAGGTGGCTGGACATCCAAGGATAATCTAGAATAATGAAAATCTCCTTAACTGTAAGGTCCCTAAAGTTAATTACATCTGCAAAGGCCCTTTTCCATGTAACAGTTTAATATACTTAAGGTTCTAAGAATTAAAGTTTAGAGTCTTTGGTGGTGGTGGTGGTGGTGGTGGAGGGGTGTCCATTATTCTGCCACTACAAGTGTGTGTTCTGAAATAGTTGTTTCAGTGTTTGGAGTGACCATAGAGTCTGAGAAGTTTTTACTAATAAGCAATTAAGAAAAAATATATAGCATATGTACTGCATTCTTATAAGGAAATTTGTAAATCATACTTATATTACTAACATTGTTTTATATCTTAAATTACCATCAAATTACATATGTTTGGTAACTCCCTTTGAAGTAAATGAGCAACATTTATTCTCAATAAAGCCTGTCTCTTATACACATCTAGATGAGATTGGTCAAAGGAAACATTATTTTCTAAAAAAAAATGGATTAAAGGAATTATATGTGATTTTTAAATAAAGTTTTCTTCTATAACTTTTACAACATTTAAAAAGAGCTAGCATTATTATTGAGTGACAAAGGAAATAGCTATAGTCTGTCTCTTATACACATCTAGATGTGTATAAGAGACAGAATCTACTTAATACGAGAAGAAATTCTTGCTTTCTTTTATAATATTCACAATGGACAAATTTCAAATCCATGTTTAGTTTATACTGATTAATCTAAATTTAGACTATTTTATTTTTATTCTAATGGTTTAATTCAGAAGTATAATTTAAAATATATGGATTTTAAATGTAAAATTTTAGTGTTTTATGTCATTAATTATTTTAAAAGATGAATAAATTCTCTATAATTATCCAGCTTATCACTATTTTAATGTAACACCCTCTTTTAAAAATGTAATTTGGATTTTTTGCATTAGTCCTTGATTCATATTTTATCCAAGCACCACAGTCTTAGATATCCCCTGCAGAGATGGATCCATTCCTAACAAGGGTCTTTTATTTTGGAACTTGGTAATGATTATAATACAGATGACAATCCCTGTCACTCTTTTTAGGCTCTAGCTTATAGAAGCAGAATGATGCTTCCTGATCCTTCTTAAGCCCCTGTTTAAATGGAAATTAGATGAGACCAATTTACATTACTTATTCCAAATATCCATATGCAACACCAGATTGCAAAAAAAAATATTTGTAAGAAACTATCCATATATTTATCTTATGACACTCATCACTATGACATTTTAGTGCTCGAGCTGCCAAACTAGAATCATTTCAGTTATCTACCTAAGGGAAAAGCCATCCAAAACAAACAGAACTTTATGTCTTTCGCAGCTGAATTGAATAAGTGGAGAGTGAGTGACTTTTTAGTGTTCTTGCTCTAATTACATAGCTGCTGCTGCGGCTGCTGCTGCTACTAAGTCGCTTCAGTCCTGTCCGACTCTGTGCGACCCCATAGACGGCAGCCTACTAGCCTCTTCTGTCCATTGCCTTGTCTGAATTAGACAGCAGTTTGGTCAAAGAGGTTATTTCCATCTTTTCATGAATGAGAGAGATTAAATGCCCTTAACTGGATTTTGAAAGGCAGAAGGAGACCTTGCTGCTGCTACTAAGTCGCTTCAGTCGTGTCCCATTCTGTGCAACCCAATAGACAGCAGCCCACTAGGCTCCCCCCGTCCGTCCCTGGGATTCTGCAGGCAAGAACGCTGGAGTGGGTTGCCATTTCCTTCTCCAGTATATGAAAGTGAAAAGCGAAAGTGAAGTCGCTCAGTCGTGCCCGACTCTTAAGTGACCGCATGGACTGCAGCTCACCAGGCTCCTCTGTCCATGGGATTTTCCAGGCAAGAGTACTGGAGTGGGGTGCCACTGCATTCATCTGAAGGGGACCTTCAGTTCAGTTTAGTTCAGTCGCTCAGTCGTGTCTGACTCTTTGCGACCCCATGAATCGCAGCATGCCAGGCCTCCCTGTCCATCACCAACTCCCAGAGTTCACTCAGACTCGCATCCATCGAGTCAGTGATGCCATCCAGCCATCTCATCCTCTGTTGTCCCCTTCTTCTCCTGCCTCCAATCCCTCCCAGCATCAAAGTCTTTTCCAATGAGTCAACTCTTCACATTAGATGGCCTCATATAACATTTTTCACTACAGATTTCAATTTTTTAAAAAAGTTTCATCTTCAGGTAAATGAGGGGACAGTATCACGCTGCTGCTGCTGCTAAGTCGCTTCAGTCGTGTCCGACTCTGTGCGACCCCATAGATTGCAGCCCACCAGGCTCCCCCATCCCTGGGATTTTCCCTGCAAAAACACTGGAGTGGGTTGCCATTTCCTTCTCCAATGCATGAAAGTGAAAAGTGAAAGTGAAGTCGCTCAGTCGTGCCCGACTCTTAGCAACCCCATGGACTGCAGCCTACCAGGCTCCTCTGTCCATAGGATTTTCCAGGCAAGAGTGCTGGATTGGGGGGCCATTGTTATTAGTAGCATTCAAGGGCAAGGAAGAAAAAAATGTAGCAAGACTCTCACCTTAGACTCTAATGCAAAATTAAAATTAAAAAGAAAGAAAGAAAGAAAAAATGACTTAACTGGAAAAGGAAAAACTTTCTTTTTCTAAATTTTCATTGAGGTTTCAACTAAATGTAACTTTGGTGATTTCATGTATTATCAGTTTAGAACTTAGCTGTGGAAAATGTTTTTTTAACAGCAGAACTGCAGTTATTATCACAAAATATTATTATTATGTGAAAACATAGAGGCCAGGAAAATAGAACACTCTCCAAGTTGGTATTTAATTAATAAAGCCTCATTGATATCTTTTATATATAGTGCCACCTAAAACTTGGAATTGGAATCTTTCTTCATTCCCATTTACAAGTGGAATTTTAGTTCTCTGAGCCCACTGTTCTCAACTGCAAAAGTAAGTCAATATTACTCCTTTCATAGGTTTGTTTAAATGACTAATTGGACTAATTGAAATAATGCTTCTGACATCCTTTGCCTATATATATTATCTAAGATGCTATTATTGCTATCATATTATTTATTTTACTTGATGCTCATAACAAATCTGTGAAATAGGCAGGGAAGGAATTATCACCTCACAGTGGAAGAAACTGAGAGTTAAATTAGTTGGAGGTTTTTCAATGTGATGGAATGTCCACAGTGATTTCCACCACTCACTGATGCTTCTCAGCCATGCAATTGTCCATTTAGATATGAAGGAGACATAATTTATTAGAGTATCTTCTTGCTTTGAAGATGTTCAGTCATTATCCTTTGCTAAGGCTGCTGAAGGAAACAGAAAGGTAATTGCTCTACGTACTTCCTGTTCAGTAGACATGAGGTCTCTTCTGTTAGGTTCATGGTCCTTGGCCCAAAGAGTTGACTCAAAAGCATAGTCATAGGGCTGAGGTCACCATAAATTAATGTTGCTGATACCATACATTCTCTTAGATAATAAGGACTTGGTATCAAAGCTGGCTTCCTCCTCTACTTGATCTTTAGGACAAAATAATCACTTTTCATTGCCCATTATTTTTTCCCTTTCTTTTTTTTTTCTTATTGAACAGATTTCACTAGAAGATAAACAGTTAAGTATGAGCTCTCTAGTAGGTAAATGCGTTATTTCCTCTGTGTGCTTATTTTAGTGATTGAAAAAATTCAATAATAAGCCTTTAAAGTGAAAGTTTAGATGATTTTTGCCACACTGGAACTAAAATTAACAATCATTGGGTATTTAGTTAAAATCCCAAATAAGATATTTAAGTTTTTCTTCCTTGATATAGAGATTGCCCAGGATTGGTCAAAGGAAACATTATTTTCTAAAAAAAAATGGATTAAAGGAATTATATGTGATTTTTAAATAAAGTTTTCTTCTATAACTTTTACAACATTTAAAAAGAGCTAGCATTATTATTGAGTGACAAAGGAAATAGCTATAGTTTCCTACAACCTGAGTATGTTGTTTTGTATCACATAACATGCATGCAGATTGAATTAAATGCGCTGTATTTGAGTGTTTTATGTGGTATGTGTAAGGGAGAGAGAGAGAAAATTAAACCGAATGGGATGGAATTAAAAATGGGAGAGAGAATAAAATCAAGATAAAATGAAACACACAAAGAATTCAAATACTCCAAAACCCTAAATCCTGATTTTGGTCAGAATCCAAGGGAGCACACATTTTATCCGTTTCTTGTTGTGTATTCTCTCCCCTTACTTGTCATTCCCCTTCTATTCCATTATATCTGGTTTAAATCTGTTGGGTAATAAGACAACTCTGGTGAGTTACATTTTTTCCTCCAGTTTAATTTTGATATGAGGTCTGTATAACTGGAAAAATCTGTTTGGAGGCAAATAGCATGACCCAGAATATAAGAATATTTTTGATGATAGAGAACCAGATTTGTTATAGCATATCCCAACAGCCATTCTTCTTGGGATGGTCCTCACAGTGGAGCCTTAAAGCACGATGTCCAGTTTGCCAAGGAAATACGGCTAGTTGTATCTTTCTCTCTAAATAAAATTGTATTCAGGAAGAAAGAGGGGAAATATCTATTCACCGTGTAATGGGAACAAATAAAATATTTTGAGATGTACCTCTGCAAATTGTGAAGACCATATGAGATTGTCTTTATTCCTGATTCTAGATACCCCTCAAATTTTAGAATTCAAAATATCTGACAGAGGAGAATAAAATACTTTTAAAAGATACCTTTATTGAACGGTAGGGAATATTTTTCTCTGATGATAAACTGTCACCACACATCTGGATTTTAGAGCTGGAAAGTGTATTATAAACCACTGAGTTTAACCCTCATTTAATGGATATATTAACTGAATCATATATGGAAACAGTAAATTACTAATTTTGCAAAGTAAATTAGTGAAAAGTCCTTTATAATTTTCCAGGGAGTTTTATATATTAGAAAAACCTAGGAAATTTTGAGAAAGACATGATAAAAAAAGATCCTAAAATTATTCGTCAATGAACAAGATGCTCTAATTTGACTCATCTAACAATAGAAACAATCTAATTACTCTTTTCAAACCTAAAGTGATGTAGGTCTTCCTGATAAGTTCTTTCAGCTTGCCTACCCAATATGCCTCTCTATTGTGAATGTCACCTTACAGTTGAAACGAGTTTATGGGACACTGCAGTTCCGAACCAGAGAACCTCTTTCTCAGACACTGTGAATCCACTAGCTTTCATCAGTTTGAAATGCATTTAAAATCAACATCAGGCTGGTTGCAAAATTTATAGTAATTCCAGCTGTCCATATATTAACTCTATATGTCCAGGACGCATAGTCCTGTGAGTACATATGCCAATTACCTATGATAAAACAAGAAATGAACAGAAACAATTATTTCTTGATAACTATGTTTGAGAAAAGAGATGAAAATGCAGAATTAAAATAGTAATTCTAATCAGTGTTGTAGAGTAAAACAACTGGGTATATTATCATGAATGTAAAGAAAGTATATACATATAGGTTTATGTTGCTACACATGCCAAAGTGAAACCATTAAATTTTGATATCTTCCCTGAAGAATGTTGAAAATCTTTCATTTTCTTGTGTTCGATATTTCTGAAACCATCTTTTCTCACATCTGAGTTTGGTTAGTTACTATTTCAAACATAACTGAAAATGTTATTATACTGAAAATTCAAATAAAATGATTTTGCTTTGGTCTCAGATTCCACACAGTATTCTCCAATTATTAGTAAAGAAGACTTGATTTTTTCCATATTGAAGCCAGTCTCTTTAATGCTTCAGGACTAAGGCACGCATATTTCTGGTTTTAATTGCATGTTACTAATGTCATCAGAGATGGTATATTTTGTTTTTCATTATTTCCCTGATTGGCAGTTACTTGACCGGAAGTACTTCATGGCGTAGTGCTTATAAACCATTTTGCATGGATGTATAATTTTGCTGAATATGGTTTTGCTACATTGACAGATAGGAACACAACTTGATGGCTTAATAATGTCCTTTCCCTTGTGGCATTGCTGAGAAAGTTGTAGAAAATTTGGTTGTGCTGAAAGATGCTTTAATATTGTCTAAACTAGAGGGAGAATCAAGTGCTGGTTGTAACCATAAAAGGGAATGAAGAGAGAGCAAAAATAAGTAAATAAATAAATAAATCAGGAGAAACAAGAAAAGGTGACTATCACACATCTCCCTGTCCACTGCTTGGGGGACAGAGGGAAGGTCATATTTACTGCATCGAGAAACAACAAAGGATATTGGTGGAACATGAAAGTGGGGAGCCAGAATCCCTTGTGTTAAAGTTTATCTTGAACACTTCCTGCTGTGGGAACACTGGCAAGTTGCTAAACCTAGGTCTCGGTTACTTAGCTCCAAAATAGGGCTGATAATAGTAGTTACCTCACAGATCCATTGGGAAGGTTCCACAAAATAAACTGTGCCTTGATCTTTGGTCCAGGGCATGATCCTCTATAAATGTTGACTCTTATTATCACTAAATCTCAGGAGTGTGCTGCAGTTATGATTAAGGAAGCTCTACAGAAAGCTGTAAAGCCAGAGCAAAAGAATATAAATTATTTTTGTTGATAAAAGGGATTTGATACAACAAATATATGCTACCATGGCTACAATGTAAACTTGCTGTAAATAACTTTCAAAGACTGTAGGATTGCAACAGTCAATTTTAAGTTGGAAGAAAAGTAGAGTTATTATTTTTTAGATCCAAGAATTGCTTAATGGATTCCATTCATAATGTAGAACTGTATGCCTGACTTACTTTCCCTGGCTCCATCTGAATGGGGAAAATGAGAAATCTAGTAGAAGGTGACTTGGCATTTGGAGCAGCACAATTTTATACTCATTTTCCTTGGAGACCCAGTGAGACAAGGATAAGTGAAAGCTGCTGGAAAGGGGACACAAGTTTCTACCATTCTTCTTAGGTTAGCAAAATGTTCAGGCTGTAATTCATCACTAGACTAGGTTTAACCTAAAGGGAACCCTCTGCTTTGTTGGTTAACTGTCTGGCAGAGTCTGAATAGTAATGTACAGGTACACTTATGATGGGGATAAATGGGCAAGTTTCCTTATGGGTTGCAGTTTCTATATTATAAAAACTGGTATAAACATTTTTCTCAGTGGCAGTTTAAAAATTTTTTAAAAATATCATGTATAAAAATGAACTACCTAGAACAATGTTTGGTACATAGCAGTTGTGCTACAACTGTTAATTTTCTTTTGTTCACTTGTTTAAAATTTCTTCCACTCTTTAGAGACTTTCTTAACTTATACCTTATTGTGACATCCAATTGAAAGTGTGATGATTTCTTCTTGCCTACCTAGTCAATAACCTATTGCTTTTTGTAAGATATTCTATAATTCCTTCATCTACTTTCTTAGTCCTCTGACACATGTTCTCATTGGTTCCCTTCTGTGCTCGATGTTTGCCTTCAGCTCCTCTAGATTCATTTGTCCCCACACTTTCTGTTCTGCTCTGCTTTAATGGACTCTATCAGTGGCCTCCATTCTTTCTGGCTTCTGGGTGAATTTGACCAATAGATAACGGAAAAAACAGTGAGTATGAGGGATTTATTTCCTCAGCTCCCTTCTTATGGGGTCACCAGGACCGGTTGCAGCAGGTTAGGTAGAACTTTCCACACAGCTTTTGTCTCCTCATTTGGATTAATACCTACTGTCTACTTCCCATCAGACCTGAGGGTAGCTCCTCACTGTTAGTAGGTCAAGATCTTTATAAATATCTCCCTTTTAAACTCTTCTCTAATTACCCAATTTGAGCATGCTCTCTCTATCCAGCTGGGATGCAGGGAAGGATATACTACCTCTGCACTGGGATTCTACCACTCTTGATCTGATTTCTCTGTATTCATATGAGCACCTATCTTACATCTACAATGTTTGAAATTTATAAGAAAATCAAAGCACATTTAAATAATACATATGTCAGTATAGATCACTCTGGTTTCCAGGTTTCACTGGTCTAATTATTAGATGCCTGAGTGGGTGAGTTTCTAATCTGTAAATACATTTTTCATGGCTTAAACTGAACTGAGAACCTGGCTAACAAGATAATACATATTTTAGAATTTAATACACAATGGTTTCCTTTCAAGAGCTCTTGTTTGGAAAGTAGTAGCTGGTTGTCAATGGGCTTCACAAATAAGAAGCTCTGACATATGGGCTTTTAGAATAGAATTATAAGGAAGTTTCATGTTCTAAGTGTATTTGTTTCATTATACATTTATATCATTAACCAAAACATTAGATAAAATGATAGGTTATTTTATGAAATTCTAAATGAAATTAGCAGCTGTTTTTAATTTTTTATCACTTAAAACCCAAAAGTTCTGAAATCAACACCTGAGTAGACATGTAGTCAAGAGTATAAAACACACAAAGAAAGAAGGCTTATTAGAAATTAAATGTCTTCTTTAATTAGAGTTGGTTTTCACATCTGAGGAAAATCAAATGGCCTTTAGCAAACACTTTACAAGCATGGCTTTTGTATAAATAAAGGTAGGTGACATAATGATCAGTTATGAGACTGATATACTATTTTCTTTTATCTTAGCCTGCTCTGCTAGAATTCAAAGTGCTGTGTTATACTATAGCATATCTTTTAGGAACGCTATTAGATGTGTATTTTATTTGCTAATTAATGTTGGTAGTTCCTCAGCTTGTAGCCAATAGGGCTCTAGGCATTGCATCAGAAAGATATTTGATGTGAACTGACATGTACTATTAAAAAGCAAAAAGTAAACTTATTGTATTTTAAAAAGAAGATTTTTAAAAAGACTTTCTTTGACTCATATGTGTTCCCTGGGAAAGATAAATTTTAAGACAATTTGACATTCTGGTGTACAAAGAACTGTATATCCTTGCTTGTACAATATCAAATAACTTCAGTAAAGCAATATTGGTAAAATTAGCAAAAGTTGTCCAAATACTGTCTTTTTTCCAAGTATAGCATTGCATTTGTAATGTATATGTTAACATAAACTAACAAAGAATATATCCTATTATTGAATATATATATGTATATCTTATTTATTGATTTATTCAGCAAATAATTATTGAGAATATCTGATATTCTGGGCAACAGAGGTACAGAAGTAAGCTCAACATGGTCTCTGCCCTTAGAAACATTACATATCATTCAGCATTTGCTGTAGATAGGAGCACACTTACCCATAAAGAATATAACCATTTAGGACAATCTAAACACAGAAATGGGATTCCCAGGTGGCATTAGTGGTAAAGAACCCACCTGCCAATGCAGGAGACATAAGAGACATGGGTTCGATACCTGGGTTGTGAAGATCCCCTGGAGGAGGGCATGGCACCCTACTCCAGTACTCTTGCCTGGAGAATCCCATGAACAGAGGAGCCTGGTAAACTGTAGTCCGTAGAGTCGCACAGTCAGACATAACTGAAGTGATTTAGTATGCATGCACAAAGACAGAAAAAGAAAAACATTTTAAAATATACTGTTATTCAAACCTTCTTTGAAAACAGTGAATTGCTGCCTAGCTACTCTCAGTTCAGTTCAGTTCAGTCGCTCAGTCGTGTCCGACTCTTCGCGACCCCCTGAATCGCAGCACGCCAGGCCTCCCTGTCCATCACCATCTCCCGGAGTTCACGCAGACTCATGTCCATCGAGTCCGGGATGCTACTCTCAAGCAAATTTAAATACCAGGTCTCAGAGTACATTTTTCTTACTCAGTATGGCTGTCGATCAACCAAAGTTAAACTTCCTTCCTTGGATCCTTAGTTTATACTTTTAAAAATAGATTTCAGTTGCATTGTTAATGTTATTACCACCTACTAGTACTAAATAGTTTGACCTTATTTAAATGTCAATAAATAATATCTTTGAGATATTTAGTTTTTCACACATAAGATGTGTATAAGAGACAGGTTTAACCCTCATTTAATGGATATATTAACTGAATCATATATGGAAATATGGCTGTCGATCACCAAAGTTAAACTTCCTTCCTTGGATCCTTAGTTTATACTTTTAAAAATAGATTTCAGTTGCATTGTTAATGTTATTACCACCTACTAGTACTAAATAGTTTGACCTTATTTAAATGTCAATAAATAATATCTTTGAGATATTTAGTTTTTCACACATACCTGTTTTTCCTAGAAATGATGGCCTTTTTATATCAGCATGAAAAATGGTTTCATTTTCTAAACACTATTACCTGATTGCTAGATTTATATATTCTATATAATTTACAGATAAAAAAATATGATGAAGTGACTGAGTAACCCACTGTCCACTCTTATGTGTTCAGGAAATGTTCAAATAAGACTTGGGCAAGGTATGCATAATGACAAGTTTGCAGAGGGCAATTCGGGAACCTTACTGACTTCCCAAGACAGTGTCAAAGATCTCATTAATTTTACAACCATTATAAAAAGAAATAAAAAACAATAATGGAAATATAACAGTTATTATAATGTGATTAATATAAAATGAATTATTAACAGCACAATGAAATGAAACTATGGTAGAAAACTGTAATATAACTAGAAACAGTGTAACCTATAACTATACATTTAAAAAGGCATTAAATTGCAACTGCTCCCAGTCTGGTTACCCAAGTTGAATATCATGAAATGGCTAATGGTTCACTTGATACCTCCCAAAGCTTAGAGAGCAGCAGGGATAGAAAAATTCATTTGTCATTTGAGCCCTTATGAAAGACTAAGAGAATTACGTTCTTTTCCACATTCACCAGGTAACTGCAGGGAGGGTGGGAGGCAAATGCTAGAGGCCCATGACATCTAACATGACAGCCCGTGACAGCTGTACAGCTGTTGGTGAAGGAAGGAAATGTCATTTAGTGTGGGTGGAGAAACAGAATCTTCTGAAAGGGAAAGTAAGATTCCGGCAGGAAGGAATTTCAGATCACATAATATTGAAATCACTGATCCTGAAAATAGTACAGAAGTAGCCTTGTATTCAGAGTCTATGTTTTGGAATAATCAGCCCAGCAGTGGTTCTTCCCATCTCACATGGATATGTTTGTGAAATGACAGCGCTGCTAGTGGAATCTGGATATGAAACATGACTGCAAAACCATTCAGAGGGAAGGAAGAATAGACCTCCTCTAAAATAATTTAATATCACTAACCTGAAAGACTATTTGGAAAAACTTTGAATGCAAAAACAACAAAAAAAAGTTACAGGAAATTCCTGAAACCATTAGTAGAATTTTCATAAAGGCTCTAAAAGATTTATATTGTAGACGATCAGAGACTGAAAGTATTATTAGGGATTAGAGACTTCATATTAAAGAAAAAACAAAGAATAAGAATCAAAGAATAAGAAAAACAAAGAGTAAGAATCTATGGGCCATTTTCTATATGATGAAAGGTAAATGGATACCCTGAAGACTGCCGTGAGTGGAGTGGTTCAGGATATTTATGACTTAAAGACAGGGAAGAGGAGGGTGAGGGGTGGGATACATTGCTAGATCTGCCAGTAATAATAAATTATTCAGATTAAGGATTGGTAAACACCCAGAACCCAATTTCAGATTTAAAAATTAATTTTGAAGTCCTTAAAACATGTACGGAGTTTAAAAATACTTGAAGGTACATACACATAAAAATAATTTTATTGCTCACTCTATTCAGTAGTTATTATATTCAGTCTCAAATAAGCCAGCATTTTAGTCACTGGCCAAGAAAATTTCTCTAAAGTTTGTGAGGTGCAGAAATCTTTCAGATGCCTTTTACTAAGTGCTTCAAATGTAATATGTAAAACATTAGTGAGGAGAAATTATAAAAAATTATAACACTGTGACCCTTTCAATTTTAAAATGAGTTATCTGTGTATTAAGTGCTGATGATATAGGTTAAAAGTACATAGAGAGAGCTTAAATATATGAGGGGCCACAAAATGAATATCTGTGTTTTTCATTTTCTCTGGCCACGCTCAGGCATAATACAGATCAATTAACTTTCTAATCCATTAATAAGTATGAGTCCTCTCTCACCTGAATGTCCTTAAATGAAAGTCTAAACATATCCCAATTCAAGACTGCAGTGGTTCTTATTTTGCCTCTTTGCTTCAACTCAAAATTTATTGCTGAAATCAAACCATACTGTAACTGGAAGTAACCTACTAGTGTACTTTATCCAAGGACTATAACCTTTGTATGCCTTCTTGAAAAAAGGTGTTTGTGTGTGTGTGTGTGTGTGTGGTGTGTGATTATATTCCTTCTGACATAGGTGGATTTATTGAGAAAATTTATAATAAAAAAGCTGTACAAGGTATTGGACATCTAAAGGAGACATGAGGTAACATGCAGTGTGAAATGTGCTGGAATGTAGAAAAATAACTTTCTGCATGTGAGCCCTGCAACACCCACCACATGCCAGAGTTAACCTCTGGGAATAATGTATTGTATTCATTAGAAAAACAAAGTGGGTGATAATGGACTAAAATCATGGAATCTTCCAATTAGACAGTTTTACTATGAGCAAATGATGAAAGAATTTTCTAAAGTAAAACTACTTAGACATTTCTGCAGCTAGTACAGAAAAGAAACTTGTAGAAATCATCCAACACTTTTTGAAAAGATAAATAAATTTTACAGAAAAGGAAAAAAAGAAGAAAACTAGGAGGAAAAAAAGCTGGGAACTAGTACTTTTTAAGATTTAGGTTTAGGAGCTAAGACTTGTCACTTTTTATTGGTTAATAAGATTGAGGAAATAGGTGGCAAGTGTAGATGGTAAAAAGACTGGATACAACCCAAACACCCTTCAAAATGTATATCTTTTTCATGGAATTCCTTTTTTCTTTCTTGACACTCCTACAGAGGATTTAGTTCACTGTTCCAACTTTAACTTGCACTAACAACCTGGTGACATTTATATAAATATCTTCAACCCCAGTATTTCTCAGAAGCTTCAGATCTGAATTTTCAGGTGTTTCTTGGACATAGGTACCCAAATGTTTGAGCATCTCAAACTCAACCTGTTTGTTGCTCTCCAATTCCATTTTAAAAATTCCTGTATTAATTCTCTTAGTCGATGCACCACTATATACAAAATTACCCAAGCTAGAAGTATTAGAGTCAAGTCTAACTACTTTCCCTGTGTAGCTCCCTAAATCCAGTCCAGAGCGCATTTTTGTCAATAGTGTTTTCATAAAAATTTTACCAAGTCCACTCTTTCTTTAGACAACATTGCTCTAGAGACATATATTGGCTATTTTCTTCTTTCCTTCCTTTTTCTTTCTTCTTCTCTTTCTTTTTTTCTTTGGTTTTGCCTTATGACCAGCGCGGATCCTAGCTCCCAGACCAGGGATGATTCCCTGTGTAGCTCCCTAAATCCAGTCCAGAGCGCATTTTTGTCAATAGTGTTTTCATAAAAATTTTACCAAGTCCACTCTTTCTTTAGACAACATTGCTCTAGAGACATATATTGGCTATTTTCTTCTTTCCTTCCTTTTTCTTTCTTCTTCTCTTTCTTTTTTTCTTTGGTTTTGCCTTATGACCAGCGCGGATCCTAGCTCCCAGACCAGGGATGGAACTGGCTCTCAGCAACAGCAAAAGCACAGAGCCCCAAACTCTGGACCATCAGGGAACTCTTGGCCATTTATTTTCTGGATGACTTCATACTTTCCGCTTAACTATATTTAATATCTCTCTTGCTCCAGTCTGTGTTTCATATAACTCCTGGTTATATTTCTTACATGGACATATATATATTTCCACCTATTTTTTGCAAAGACTATTCATAATCCCCAAATTCCTAACAAAGGGGACTGAGTTCTTTATCTTGTACTATACATTCCAGGAACATTGGATTTAATGATTATTCCATGAGAAAGCCTGGCTTTTCTTGCTTTAGAATCCCCTTTCCTTAGAATTAACTTCTTCCAACTTCTTTTTATGTAACTTGTAAAATTTCTCATTATCTTTAAACTTACAAATCAAAGCCTACTTCTTCTGTCAGAATTTTCTTGACTCTCCCTTGCAGGGTTATTTCATTTTGTTTTAATTCAATTTATTTAATCCCTCTGTTAAAACATGAACTAAATGGTATTAGAGGTTGTTTTTGTTTATTTGATTCTATATATTTACTTCTTTGTTCCATTATTTTTCTCTGACATTGTTTTATTTTTTAATTTTTTTTAAAATTTTACTTTATTTTACTTTACAATACTGTATTGGTTTTGCCATAAATCAACATGAATCCACCATGGGTGTACATGTGTTCCCAATCCTGAACCCCCCTCCCTCCTCCCTTCCCATAACATCCCAGTGCACCAGCCCCAAGCATCCTGTATCCTGCATCAAACCTAGACTGGTGATTTGTTTCTTATATGATATTATACATGTTTCAACGCCATTCTCCTAAATCATCCCACAGAGTCCAAAAGACTATTCCATACATCTGTGTCTCTTACGGTCTTGCATACAGGGTTATCATTACCATCTTTCTAAATTCCATATATATGTGTTAGTATATTGAATTGATGTTTCCCTTTCTGGCTTACTTCACACTGTATAATCAGCTCCAGTTTCATCCACCTCATTAGAACTGATTCAAACATGTTCTTTTTAATGGCTGAGTAATACTCCATTGTGTATATGTACCACCACTTTCTTATCCATTCATCTGCTGGTGGACATCTAGGTTGCTTCCATGTCCTGGCTATTATATAAACAGTGCTGCGATGAACATTGGGGTACACGTTTCTCTTTCAGTTCTGGTTTCCTCGGTGTGTATGCCCAGCAGTGGGATTGCTTGGTCATAAGGCAGTTCTATTTCCAGTTTTTTAAGGAATCTCTACACTATTCTCCATAGTGGCTGTACTAGTTTGCATTCTCACCAAATGTAAGAGGGTTCCCTTTTCTCCACACCCTCTCTAGCATTTATTGCTTGTAGACTTTTGGATCGCAGCCATTCTGACTGGTGTGAAATGGTACCTCATTGTGGTTTTGATTTGCATTTCTCTGATAATGAATGATGTTGAGCATCTTTTCATGTGTTTATTAGCCATTTGTATGTCTTCTTTGGAGAAATGTCTATGTAGTTCTTTGGCCCATTTTTTGATTGGGTCATTTATTTTTCTGGAATTGAGTTGCAGGAGTTGCTTATATATTTTTGAGATTAGTTGCTTCATTTGCTATTATTTTCTCCCATTCCGAAGGCTGTCTTTTCACTTTGCTTATAGTTTCCTTTGTTGTGCAGAAGCTTTTAATTTTAATTAGATCCCATTTGTTTATTTTTGCTTTTATTTCCAGTACTCTGGGAGGTGGGTCATAGAGGATCCTGCTGTGATTTATGTCAGAGAGTGTTTTGCCTATGTTCTCCTCTAGGATTTTTATAGTCTCTGGTCTTACATTTAGATCTTTAATCCATTTTGAGTTTATTTTTGTGTGTGATGTTAGAAAGTGTTTTAGTTTCATTCTTTAATAAGTGGTTGACCAGTTTTCCCAGCACCACTTGTTAAAGAGATTGTCTTTAATCCATTGTATATTCTTGCCTCCTTTGTCAAAGATAAGGTGTCCATAGGTGTGTGGATTTATCTTTGGGCTTTCTATTTTGTTCTATTGATCTATATTTCTGTCTTTGTGCCAGGACCATACTGTCTTGATGACTGTTGCTTTGTAGTAGAGCCTGAAGTCAGGCAGGTTGATTCCTCCAGTTCCATTCTTCTATCACAAGACTGCTTTGGCTATTTGAGGTTTTTTCGTATTTCCATAAAAATTGTGAAATTATTTGTTCTAGCTCTGTGAAAAATATCGCTGGTAGCTGGATAGGAAGTTCATTGAATCTGTAGATTGCCTTGGTCTGACATTGTTTTAATCCTACAGTTTCTTTTGTAAGATAATAAGATCCTTGAAGTAAGGATCTTTGTATATGTGCTAGGTAGAATATTAAACAGGTAGCAATACCTCAGTAAAGGTATGATGAATGAACCAGTTAAGAGAGAGACATGAAATTAAGAGCTTGAGAGATTTGAGCAGTGGCTGTAAGTAAAATTAAAATGATTTCTGACTGATTGTAAAGTTCAGCTAAAATGACAACCTTCATAATGGGCCTAATTGGCAGATGAAGTGCTGGAATTAACACTGGCAGAACAACAAGGGAGAAAAGAGAATTTAAGCTAATGGAAACATTGGTACAGTTGAAGTGATTATCCAAGGAGTCCCAGAGTAGTTAGATAAATGAATCAAGATTGACCAGTTGATCAAAGTGAGCCTAAGACCACAAGGGAAAAGGGAACCCTTGTACACTGTTGGTGGGGATGCAGGTTATAATGCTATTAAGGACAACAGGATGGAAATTCCTCAAAAGTTTAAAAAGAGAACTACCGCAAGATCCATTGATCCCTCTTCTGGGTTTAAACTAAAGGGAACAAAATCAGTATCTCAAAGAGATATCTGTACTCCCATGCTTATTGCAGCTGTATTCACAGCAGTCAAGATATAGAAACAACCTAAATGGCCATTGATTGATAAATGGAAAAGAAATTATGATATATCTATGTTGTTGCAAATTGTAAGATCGCTTCTATTCTATATGTATATGTGTGTTTTCTTAGTCACTCAGTCATGTCTGATTCATTGTGAAACTATAGACTGTAGCCCACCAGTCTCCTTTGTCCATGGGATTTCCCAGGCAAGAATACTATAGTGAGTTGCAATTTCCTACTCCAGGGGATCTTCCCGCCCTAGGGATTGAACCCAGGTCTCTTGCATCTCCTGCATTGACAAGTAGAGTCTTTACCACTGTGCCACCTGGGAAGCCCATTTTATATGTATAAAGGAATATTATTTGGCTTTAAAAAAGAAGAACATTTTGCCATTTGCAACAACATGGATGATCCTGGAAGGCGTCATGCTAAGTGAAATGAGCCAGAGAAAGGAAAATGCTACATGATCTCACTTAGAATCTAAGAAAGTTGAATTCACAGAAGCTGAGAGCAAGATGGTGGCAGGGAATTGGGGAAAATGGGAGATGCTGGTCATAGGGTACAAAATTGCAGTTATATGGGATATGTTCTAGAGATCTAATGTATAACATGATGATAGTAGCTAATAATATTGCACTGGATACTGAAAATTTGCTAACAGAGTAGATTTCAGGTGCTTTTTACCACAGACTAACAAAAATGGTAACTATGTGAGGACATGAATATATGAATCAGCTTGACTATAGTAATAATTTCATTATTATATGTATATAATAGCATCACGTTGTATACTTTACATATAAACAGTTTTAAAGATAAAGTGTGTTTGCAGGGGGAATATGAGAAGGGTAATGAAATAAACACAGGGCAGTGAGCCCATGTTTTGTGCTGGACACAGATGCAAATGGAATTCAGGAGACTTGATCTATGTTTTAGTATCTACCCTAACTATTTGGATAACCATTAGTACTTCATTTAATAACTTGAATGCTTATTTTCCTCACCTATACAATGAAACTTGGATGATCTGAGACTTATAAACCTATGATCAAGTCAATTTTAAACTTATTGGCAGAAGAGAACATTAAAAAAAAAAACAACAACAACCCAGTCTGGATATTCTGCAACATCAGTGAATAGAGAGCTTGCTCAGGATAAGTCAGAGCTGGAGACTGAGGGTTGGGAATCATGGTGGAAATTGCCATGTATTCACTAGAACAGTTTTCCATTTGCTCCTTGGTACAGTTTGACTCCACCCTTCAGCCTTCCTTTCAGTTAAGTGTAATGATATCACTGAATTTAAACTAATGCAATATGGGCCCAAAGTGATGGCTTCAACTTCCAAGCTGAGTCCAAAACAGAACCAAGAGAAAACACAGCATTCCTGCATAATACTTTATGCTCTCCTTTTTTCCCCTCATCTATTATCCAGAACACAGAGTATCTAGGATCCTGAGCTTTGAAGGGAGGAAAGAGCCAGCTGTAGAAGAGCTGCCTAAAGAGGTACTGATCAGGAACGTGTTGGTGGGATCACTGAATGAACCAAAATTTTACCTGTTTGCCTTCTATGACTAACACAGAAATCATCCATATAGAAAGGATAGTTGAAGATAGTGATTTTAATCATTGAAAGACTCAGAAGAAAGATTGAAGAATAAAGAACGAAGGACAGAGTCCTGAGAAACACAGCTGAAGAATGTAAAAGAAAAACCAACCAAAGAGTGAAGAGTAGGAAGAAAAAATTAAGATACCCCATCATCCCTGATATCAGAGTAGAAAAGGATCTTCAGGAAGAAACAGGTCAAGTTCAGTCAGAAAATTCCATATAAACTTACTAGGAAGAGTTTGCTACTAAATTAATGGAAGATAATCAGTAAAAGTTGATTTAAAACGAGAGTAATCTGAACCATGTTGAAGAAGCATAAGAGCCTATCATATGGAAATACTAAGGAGAAGCTCAAGGAATTCAAATTATTATAGAAAGTAGGAAGGAATTATTTTTATAGTACAAGAAAATGGAGTAAATTTAGAGAGGAGGCAAAAAATTTTCTTTGAAGGGGAAGAAAAGAGAACAGAGAGCAATCCTTACAAAAAACATGTTTTTTGTTTCATTTCTGTAAGGAAGCAGTGCTCTGACTGAAACTGGGAATAAAAACAACACTTACATTGGTTACTGTGTATTGGAGCCATGCTATAAAAGAATCATGAAATAATTCTAAAGTCTTCTTGATGTAACCCTTGGCAGTTTCCAATTACAAATAAAAATGTAGAATCAGGGAAGAAGAAAAATTTACATGCAGCATAATGTATTTTGGGGCCATTTAAAATACATTCATCTCTTCCAATGCTAATTAAGCAACTAATTTGACTTGGGTAGCTATACTGGTGTGAAGAATTTTGAACATGTAGCACAAAAGACATTTTCTTTTTGATAAAGTGAAATGTCCAACAAATGACAGTGATGAGAAAAGCAATTCTTAATCTAATGTCCTCTTATCCAAGCACGGTTAGTGAACAAGAACTGATCATGTTCACAGTTTATTGTTCTATTTTTGTTCTTAGAAGACATATTTAATAGGCTGCTAATAAGATCAGGAAAAAGAACTGAGTAAAAGAAAGGTAGAATCAGTTACATTTGAACTCTCTGGGCCTTAATTTACCACATGCATATTTATTAATCACCAAGGTTCAGTCAAGTTATAAAAAACTCAAATTCTAGGGATGCAGCACTTTGCATTGACTGCAATTGTAGAAAAGATTGCTCAGTCATATTAAAAACAGGCAACTAAGTGACTATTTTTTGATATTAGAGAAAGGAAGTACAGCATATTTTTAGACTAAGATAAACTTGAAAATTTGTCAAGTCTCTTTTTCTGTTTCTCCAGACAAGGACTAAATGCTACTTTCTTTACATTTTAACATGCCTAGCAACAACTTAAATGCTAATCCCAATTCTGAAAATGTTATTATTCTGTTTCTTTGGTTAATACTGAATGACATTTAAGAAAATGCTTTAAAGGAAAAAGATACAAGCTCATTGCTTAAGACAAGGATCAATATGATAAATGCTGCCACGTTTGATTTCTGAGCAACCCCTGCAGTGGCTTGAGTGATTATATAGTTCAGTTCAGTTCAGTCACTCAGTTGGGTCCAACTCTTTGTGACTCCACGAACCGCAGCACACCAGGCCTCCCTGTCCATCACCAACACCCAAAGTCCACCCAAACCCATGTCCATCGAGTCGGTGATGCCATCCAACCATCTCATCCTCTGTCATCCCCTTCTCCTCCTGCCTTCAATCTTCCCCAGCATCAGAGTCTTTTCCAGTGAGTCAGCTCTTCTCATCAGGTGGCCAAAGTATTGGAGTTTCAGCTTCAACATCAGTCCTTCCAATGAACATCCAGGACTGGTCTCCTTTAGGATGGACTGGTTGGATCTCCTTGCAGTCCAAGGGACTCTCAAGAGTCTTCTCCAACACCACACTTCAAAAGCATCAATTCTTCACCTCTGAGTTTTCTTTATAGTTCAACTTTCTCATCCATACATGACCACTGGAAAAACCATAGCCTTGACTAGACGGACCTTTATTGGTAAAGTAATGTCTCTGTTTTTAAATATTATCTAGGTTGGTCATAACTTTCCTTCCAAGGAGTAAGCATCTTTTAATTTCATGGCTGCAGTCAACATCTGCAGTAATTTTGGAGCCCAGAAAAATAAAGTCAGCCACTGTTTCCACTGTTTATCCATCTATTTGCCATGAAGTGATGGGGCCGGATGCCATGATCTTCATTTTCTGAATGTTGAGCTTTAAGCCAACTTTTTCACTCTCCTCTTTCACTTTCATTAAAAGGCTGTTTAGTTCTTCACTTTCTGCCATAAGGATGGTGTCATCTGCATATCTGATGTTATTGATATTTTTCCAGGCAATCTTGATTCCAGCTTGTGCTTTCTCCAGCCCAGCGTTTCTCACGATGTACTCTGCATATAATTTAAATAAGCAGGGTGACAATATACAGCCTTGACGGGGGTGGGGGGGATATGACATGTTATATAATCATATTCCTTTTGAATGCTGTTTTACATATTGAGTTGGCTAAGGTCTCTTACTAATTGGAATACCTTTGTGTGGGACTCATGTTAAGATGACATTGTGCTGAGGGGTCATGTAGGGTGTGAAAAGGCAATAAGATAGATTTTATACTTTTGCAATTTGTCTTTGCATATTAAGTTTTGTATAGGTCAATTCCTCCCCCATTATTAAGCATTGGCTTGTCCTGCTTCTATTTGTTAATCATGCTTCATATCTGACATTATAGATCAGGTAAAACGTGGCTATCTATCTTATTCATGGGTCTATTTTTTTGGACTGGTGCCCACAGGGCTGGGCATAGGAATTTTTTGTTCAGCCGCAAATTACTAATGTTAGCTATGGAAAAGAACCACCCCTGTTTCAAAAGGTATTTAAACCTGAGTGGTTTCATCTCAATATTATAAAGTAGAAAAACATTGGATTTGAAAGACCTAGATTCAAGTCTTAGCTCCATGATGTAACAGCTAAAGAAGTTCCTTAATCTGACTGTATCTCAATTTTCTCACCTGTAAAATAAGGATCTGTACCATAGAATTTTTCTAAAGTTTAAAGGAGGAAATTTATAGACATTTTTTTAGTACCAGACTCTCATCCAGAAGCTGTTTGATCTTTATCCTGAGGAAGTGCAGAGTAAACTTCCATTTTTTAAAGAATATGTTGAGATGTGAATCTGTTAAATGGAAGTGAAAGTCACTCAGTAGTGTAACAGTCTTTGCGACCCCGTGGACTATACAGTCCATGGAATTCTCTAGGCCAGAATACTGGAGTGGGTAGCCTTTCCTTTCTCCAGGGGATCTTCCTAACCCAGGGATTGAACTCAGGTCTCTTGCATTGCAGGCGGATTCTTTACCAATTAAGCTATTGAGCAAAGGCAGAGTTAATGTGCCAGCAGGGGACTGGTTTATAGGCTGGAGAAAGTGTGGTCTTTTGGGAAATGGATGGGAAAGGCTGAAGACAATTGGAAGTTAGAGGCAAATATTGTAGCCTAACTAGGTAGGGTTTGTTCAATGAGAAAAAATTCAACTCAGGCAATAGGACATACTGTAGAGGAAACAAAAAGATTTTGCCTAGGAACGTGGGTACAGCTCATAGTCAGCACCTGTTTGGTGGATCTATAAAAATGCAGGATATCACTTAAAAATAACAATTTTTAAGCTTGTTCTGGTTACAGACAGTTCTTGCTATGGAGAGGCTAAAGACTCTAGATTTAGGTTGTGCAGAAAAAGAGATGGGATCCTGACATCACCGGTAATAACAGTAAAAGACTGTATTCTGAGTTATTTTCCCAGCTCACATAAACTCAGCTTGGCTCTCCAAATTTCCATGGGATCTTAGGTAATGGATATCTGAATTATAGAACTTACTTCCAGTAATTACTGGAACTTCCTCTTATCCCTGTTGGTGAGTGGTAATTGACACATCTCAGGGAACAGTTTGGCATAAAGCTTAAACATACATATGGGCTTCAGTATCAGATAAAGCTGATTTCAAGTCCAAGATCTACCACTTACTAGTTATAACTCTAGTCAATTTATTGGATCTTAACAGTAAAATGGGGAGATTAACCCTAATACTTTTACTTACTTGTGATGTTTCTGATATTTAACTTATAGTAGGAATTATTGCCTATTATGATTTTGGAAGTGAATAAATATATAAGAAAAACTGACCATCTACTTAAATATCATTTATTTAGATTCTTCAGATTATATCCAAGAAATGGAAAATGCATTTTCTGTTGTTCAGTGTTTATTATTTTATGTAAAATGTAATCTAACTGCATTTCTAGGTGCCTTTGATCACTTTGTGTACCAGATATGAACTTGTTTATAGAGCTAAGTTGTACTTGTCGTTACCAGATTTATTTGAATAGATTTTTCATTGCAATTAATATTGTTTCTTAATGAAAAGATGGATTGGTAATAACCATAAGGGTGAGCTTTACTGACATATTTGCTCTCCTCTTTTCCTTTCTTCCTTCAGAAGTTTCTTAGGCATTCCTCTCAGCATGAAGCAGGTAAGGATCCCACTGGGCACAGGGTAATCTTTGTGGATAAATAGTCCATATCGAAAAATCTGTTGGCTTATCATCTAGTGACAGCTGCCCAGCTGCTTTTCTCCCTACTTTGAGAGTCACTGGCTGAATCATAAGTTGATTAACAGTAAAAAAAAAAAAAGAGTCTGTTAGGGTATAAGAAATAGGCATTGTCATACATACTGCAGCTGAAAATAAAACTAGTACAATCTTTTTCTGGAGGAGAGTTTGGTACATATATTGACATTCTTAAAATATGGTTACCCTGTGATCTAGTAATTTCACATTTATGAAATTATTATAAAGAAACACTTAACTGTATAAATAGGTATGTACAAGGATGTTCTTTGCAGCATTGTTTATAATAATGAAAAATTGGATACTAAATGGTCGACAAAAGGGTTATGGCATTTTTATCTGACAGAATAATATATACCCTTTTAAAAATGTAAAAATTACATAAAGATATAGGAAAATATAAAATAAAGTTAGATGAATAAAAGCAATATATTAAACTGTATAGTTAGTTATGTGACATTTGTAATAAAATATTTATGTTTATATACTAGGAAAAAACTGCAGAAATGTGTTTCAAAAGGCACAAGAGTTGCATTTGTACTGTTAAAGGTGATCTCATTTTCTTCTTATGCTTTTCTGTCATACAATCAGCTGCTTTCATTTTGTAATCACTTAAAGATAATTGCAATATTGAAAGCATGCCTGTTTTCGAGAATTATAAACGCCATCAGCAGGTATTTTTAAAATCTTTGTTCATTGCTGTATGCTCAACACTTTAGAAGAATAACTAACCACAGTAGGGACTCAGTTAGTAACTGCTTAGTGTATGAGTACTTGCTTTATTCTTTTCCTTTCAAACACTATCAGAGATCTAGCAACTTCTTAGGATAGTTGTGTTGAAATAGAAAGGAGCTCAGATGTCACAGTTCCTCAAAGAGAATATACAGAAAAATCTTAGAGATTTAAGGTAATATTGTTAATGCTTTAAAAATACCCACAGTTTAGTTTATTTTTAGATTTTAAGGTGGAGTGAAATAAAGTGAGAGAGACTCAGTCATATCCCACTCATTGTGACCCCACTGACTTATAAAGTTCATGGAATTCTCTAGGCCAGAATACTGGAGTGGGTAGCCTTTCCCTTCTTCAGGGGATCTTCCCAAACCAGGGATTGAACCCAGGTCTCCCACTTAACAGGCAGATTCTTTTACCAGCTGAGCCACAAGGGAAGCCCTTTAAGGTGGAGACCCGGTGTCAAAACAAAGAGATAACAAACGGCAGTGTAGAAAAAGTAGTTATTTGTTAATTTATCTATTTATTCAACAAAAATTGTATAAAGTGCTGATACTCTAGCAGCAAATGATAGTTTATATTTGTTGTAGTGTTCACCTCCCAGCATTTCCTAAATTCACTAATATTTGGGGAATTTCTCGGTCACCAGGTAAATTCCAGAAACTTAATTTTCAAACTTCTCTTACAACTAGGGCCCAATAATTTGATCTAGATTTATTCCATTACACATTTCCATGCAAGATTTTGGTTAGGGGACATATTTAAGGAAGAAGAAAGCACAATGTAGAAGTCATTTCTCTGGTGATGGTAACGGGAGGAGAGCTAGTATTGTGTGGGTTTCAATTATTGCACCTTGGGATTGAAATCCAGCTTTCAGTAGACAGGAAAACCTGAGTTTCCCAGCAGAAGTGGGAAACTGTCTTGCTATCAATATTTTCACTGTAATTTGTATTTTGTTCTGGTTGGATAGCCTCCAGTGATTCTCTGGCCTTTACAAAGATTCTTTGAATTGCCTAAAATAGTCCCACCATGTTTCCTTTTCTAAGAAGAATAGAAAACTCAATATAACATTTCCTATCATCTTGTATTTTACCTAATCACAGTCACCCAGTCCCACAGTCATGCCTAACATTGCTACCATTAAACTTCAGTTTTAGGTGTCCATTCCTTAATCACTATCTTTTTTCTCCAGGCCACTCCTTGAAGTTTTCCTGCCTCAGTAATTCTTTGAATGTTTGATTCTACCCTTTTCACTGTCTAGTGTTACCATTCATGTTGTCATTTTCTTCCTCAGTTGGTTATTCAGTGGTCTGTTATTATAATAATTATTTCACACATGTTAATTCTGACTGGTCTCATTTTACACTCAACCCTCAGAATATCAAAATGCCCCTTCGAACTTCCAGATAGCCGGATATGTCTCTGCTCAGTCAGTCCCCTCTTACATATCTGAGACAATTTCTTACAACATCCTTCTCTTGTATTCCCATCTATAGGATGTCAAAGTGACTGTCCCTGTAAGTTATACCGCCTAGCTTACCATGTCATTTGTGTCTGCACCCAAGTACTGTGCATCTCAGTCTGTTATGGTACCGGAACCGTCTCTGGTCCACAGAGACTACCCTTTATTTTCTCATCCTGAATCACTCCATCTTACCTACTGAAGGAACTGGCAATTAGCCCCTTTCAATTAATATCATTGACATTTTCTTCTTCTTGCCTTTATTTATTTGGCTGCACTGGGCTTTAGTTTCAGCACACAGGATCTTTGTTGCATCATGTGGGATCTTTCATGTGGCACACAGACTCTAGTCGTGACACACAGGCTCCAGAGCTTGGGGGCTTGGTAGATGTAGCATGTGGTCTTGCTTGCTATGTAGCATGTGGAATCAGCTCCCTGACCAGAGATCAAACCCACATCTTCTTCATTGCAAATCAGATTAACCACTGGACCACCTAGGAAATGCCCACATTTTCTTAACCAGATTGTTTCCATCAGTGTAGCATATACTGTAAAATATTCTATGAATAATTATATATTGATCTCATTACATGCTCCAGTGAGCTAAGCATTTCTCTGCTCTCTTTTATAGCAAACTTCCTCAAAAGAGTTGTTTCTTAGTTTTCGCTTTCTTGTATCTACAGTCACCTCAGGACAAGCTGCTACAACCCGTTTTCAGCCTAGCCTCTTCTATGTCTCCTTGCTTCCTCACCCCACCGACTTATACTCTGGAGCCACTAGAATGAGCTTTCAGAAATAAAATTAAAGTCAAGTCACAGCTTATGAAATTTCCCAGTGCTTTCATCTTACCAAAATAAAAGTTACAAGGCCTTGCCAGAGCCTATAAGAGACTGAGCTAACATCAGGGTTACGTTTCCTAGCTCATCACCCATTTCTCTAACCCTTCCCCCTTCTTTGCTCCCCTCTTTTGTTAAAACATTCTTAAAAATGCTCTTATCAATGAGCTAGTGAATTCGCTGTTTCTTTTCCCTTGAATACTCTTCTTCTAAGTGGTAACTATCTATGTGCTTACATGCATGCTAAGTTGCTTCAGTCCTTTCCAACTCTGTGTGACCCCATGGACTGCAACCTACCAGGCTCTTCTGTTCATGGGACTCTCCAGGGAAGAATACTGGAGTGGGTTGCCATACCCTCCTCCAGGGGATCTTCCCAACCCAGAGAGAGAAACTGTGTCTCTTACATCTACCTGTATTGACATGTGGGTTCTTTACCACTAGTGCCACTGGGGAAGCCCCAGTCACTATCTCTCTTAATTCAAAATTTTGTTCACATATTACAGCTCAGTGGAAAATTTTTCTCCCAATTTTATCTATTTTATATATGTGTGTATATATATATACACACACATATATCTCCTGATTGTTCTTTGTTTATCTTGATTTCTTTTTCTTCAAATGACTTATTACTTCTGACATATAGGGATTCCCTAGTGGCTCAGATGGTAAAGAATCTGCCTGAAATATAAGAGATCTGGGTTCAATTCCTGGTTCACTAAGATCCCCTGGAGAAGGGCATCACAACCCACTCCAGTATTCTTGCCTGGAGAATTCCATGGACAGAGGAGCCTGGAGGCTATAGGCCATGGTATTCCAAAGAGTTGGACATGACTGAGCACCTAACACTTTCAATTTTCTGAAATATATTATGCAATTATTTGTTTATTATCAACTCACTCCCAGTAGAATATTATCCCCATGAGAGCAAGAATCTTGTTATGATCATTGCTACATCTCCAGCACATAGCGGCACTGAATAAATAATGAATGAGTTTGTTGAATGAGTACCCAGGGTCTTACAAAAGCAAAGAGGAGTGAGTGTCATACCCTTCTTAATAGGTGCTTTTCAGAGGAGGTGACTTTGAAGCAAGTATTGAGTAATGAGACATATGCCAGACATATGCCAACAACTGAAAGAGAGAGGAGAACTATTGTCATTGAAGAGGTACTGGTATAAATAGTGTGTTTGGAAGCACAGAGAAATGTAAGTTTTCATTCTAGAAAGATGGATATTTC
The DNA here is from genome assembly GCA_006408675.1 of Madoqua kirkii. NCBI lineage: Eukaryota > Metazoa > Chordata > Mammalia > Artiodactyla > Bovidae > Madoqua > Madoqua kirkii. Next base: position 31,941 of record SJYC01104681.1, read on the forward strand.
CTTTATAGATAGAAAGTAGAAATAAATGGAACCATTGTGGCATGGGTGAGATTGGGGGGCTGGGATAGAGTCTTCAGAGATAAACTCAGAATGGTAGACACTATGATAAATGTGTTAGGCTTAGTCTTCCAAAGTTTAGTGGTATAACTTTATGAATTCTGTATCATTCCAAAGATTTTTTTCTACATTGTTCATATGATTATTTTATTGAATATTGGAAAGAAAATTGAATCACTCTGTATTTCTGAAAATGGTGCAGAACTAAAAATCCAATTGGCTAATTTATTTCTTCCTTTCTGAAAAAAATCTAATGCTTCTCATATTTTTCAGCCTCTACCAAATAGCATTATATATAAATTATGCACATGAGCGATGTTTATATGAAGTGACAAATCAGAGATTCAGTCACTATTTGAATGAACAGTGTTGTCTTGTGTTAATCTGATTCAAGAATAACAAAGGAAAAGGATTCTTTTTGTCTTAGTGTTTCTTAAACCTCTGAGACAGATAAAAGCTGTGGATAGTCTAACCAGAAAAATATGCTAAACAGATATAAGCAGTTCTGAACAAAATTTTAGAAGATTTTAAATGCCACTGCAAGGCCATTCATACTTTCCTTTCATACTCTCCAGTGGCTAGATTAGTATTCCCCTTTCTAATAGTTGTTTATTATACATATAGTACCTCTTGCTGCTGCTGCTGCTGCTAAGTTGCTTCAGTCATGTCCAACTGTGTGACCTCATAGACAGCAGCCCACCATGCCCCACAGTCTCTGGGATTCTCCAAGCAAGAATACTGGAGTGGGTTGCTATTTCCTTCTCTAATGCATGAAACTGAAAAGTGAAAGTGAAGTCGCTCAGTCGTGTTTGACTCGTAGCAACCCCATGGACTGCAGCCTACCAGGCTCCTCCGTCCATGGGATTTTTCAGGCAAGAGTATTGGTCAGGTGCCACTGGTACCTAGTAAGCTGAAAAAGGACGGAATGAGACATTTTTAAAATTAAGTATTTGAGAGAGATTATTAGCATATGAATATTTTTAATATTTTTGATGTCATTATTCATCCAGTGTTCTTGAATGATTTTTAAAAATCTTTGGTTTTCTAAATATACATTAAGTCTTGGAATTTAGTCTTTCAATTTAAAGAAAAAATAAGAGACAAAAAATAGTATTTGATTAACAGAATTTTAAAAAACGTAGGCAAAATTAGAATATTTCTATATTATTGATGAAATGGTAAAACAAAATGCAGTTAAGATATTTAGTCTCAAAAATTTGACCGACAGACCAAATGTAATGATAATTTTATTGGTTAGGATATTGGTTAGCTTTGACTACAAGTATCAAAAAATATAACACAAAAATTTTTAATTCTAGAGAAAGTTTACTGTTACACGTCAATAGTTTTGATATAAGATGACTCCAAAGTTGAATAGTTCTGCAGTTCAGCAACATCATCAGATTAAAGTTCTTCTAACTTTCCAACTGCCACAACTTCATTGAACTGTCTTGGTCCTCAGGCCAGCTGCCCTATGGTTGCAGTTATAGCTATTACAGATCTAGTAGTCATATTCAGATATGTCAGCATCCAGAGGAATAAAATAGATATCTCTTCTCTGTGCTTCTATCTAAAGTCTCTGTTAGATTGAGTTGTCTAGAATGGGTCATATGTCCATTTGTAAATCAGTCGTGTTAGGGAGAATGTTATATCCTTAATAGGGTTAAATTGTTTAAGATTTGCTCCTGAGCTGAGAAATTATAGTATAGTGTGCAGTTCAGTTCAGTCACTCAGTCGTGTCTGACTCTTTGTGACCCCATGAATCAGGGCACGCCAGGCCTCCCTGTTCATCACCATCTCT
>SJYC01104683.1:0-27188 GCA_006408675.1 Madoqua kirkii
CATGGAAACAACCCAGATGTCCATCAGCAGATGAATGGATAAGAAAGCTGTGGTACATATACACAATGGAGTATTACTCAGCCCTCAAAAAGAATAAGTTTGACGCAGTTCTAATGAGATGGATGAAACTGGAGCCGATTATACAGAGTGAAGTAAGCCAGAAAGAAAAACACCAATACAGTATACTGACACATATATATGGAATTTAGAAGATAGTAATGATGACCCTGTAAGTGAGACAATATAAGAGACACAGAGGTATAGAATGGACTTTTGGCTTCAGAGGGAGAGGGAGAGGGTGGGATGATCTGGGAGAATGGCAACGAAACATGTATACAATCATATGGGAGATGAAGCACCAGTCTATGTTCAATACAGGATACAGGATGCCTGGGGCCGCTGTACGGGATGATCCGGGGAGATGGGGTGGGGGGGGTGAAGAGAGGTGGGAGCAGGCTTTGGCATGGGGAGATCGTGTGCACCTGTGGCTGATTCATGTCGGTGTATGGCAGAACCAATGCAGTGCTGTAGAATAAAGTATTAAAAAAAAAAAAAAAAGAACTTGTCCCAGACATCCCAAGAAATATCCTCTCTCCATATTTGGCCCTTTTCTGTGCTCTGATCCTTTCCCTGCCTTTATAGGAGTAACATTTTTATGAAGTTCATGGGCACATATCTAGAACTTTTTCTCTGTATTACAATTGTAAAATTACACAGTTTTGGTTTTCATTGCACTTTTTCCAAACTATCATATTGTAATTTACTAATTTGCAGTCTTTTTAGTTTGTTTTGATCTTTTGTTCTCTTTGCTTACTTAATCATAACTTAAGACATTTGTCATGCTAGTATGTGAAAATCTACTTCATTCCATAGTTTCCCTTTCCCCAGTAATCGCCATCAACTTGTTTCCAGTTCTTCATTCTGTAAACAAAGCTAGAGTTTGCATGCTTTCACAGTTAACAGAGCCTCCCAAGTTGTATACCCAAATAGCTGTGCTGATTCACACTCCCATCTGCTCTGCAAAGAGCACATGTTGCCTTACATCCTTGTTGACAGAGGATATTATTAAAATTTTGCATTTTGCCTCCCTGTGAGATCAAAAGCTGATAAATCATTTTAATTTCCATGTTTCTTACTATCAGAAATGTAGAATGTATTTTTTAATATTTGTTGGTCAGTTATGTCCCCTCTTATTATCTGTTTATATCCCTTGCCCATTTTTCTGCTGGCTTGTCTGTCTCTAGCTTATTGATTTTGATGGGTATATACATATAAGTTACATGATACACTAACATTTTCCTAGATATTAATTGCTTATCTCTTATACATGTTGAAATAAATATGAGTTCCCAAGGTAATGATTACTCTTTCACTTTGCTTTTAGTTTCAGTTTAGACTAACTTGTCAACCTTTTCCTCTGTGACATTTGCTCTTTGTGTTTTAAGGCTTTCTTTCCTCCTATTCACAACTCCACCATATTCGTTGTTAATATGTAATATTTTCATTTAGTTTTTTAGATGAGCTGAAATTTATTTCATTTAGTGATTTGAGATAAGACTTTACTTCTCTACCTTTTCATTTACCCAAAACATTCAGTTCCTCATCATTTCCTGCTGGTTTGTAATCCTGGCCTTCATCATATATTAAATTATCTCACATACCTGAGTAAAATTCTGGATTTTCCATATTTCCAGAATGAAAAGTTCAAAACTTCACTCATGGAAGGGGCTTCGGCATGGGGAGATCGTGTACACCTGTGGCTGATTCATGTCAATGTATGGCAAAACCAATACAGTACTATAAAATAGAATAAAGTATTAAATTAAAAAAAACAAAAACAAAAACCTGTGGTTCTGGAGAAGACTCTTGAGAGTCCCTTGGACTGCAGAGAGATCAAACAGTCAATCCTAAAGGAAATTAACCCTGAATATTCATTGGAAAGACTGATGCTGAAGCTGAAGTTCCAATACTTTGGCCACCTGATGCGAGGAGCTGACTTGTTGGAAAAGACCCATGATGTTGGGAAAGGTAGAAAGCAGGAGGAAAAAGCATAGCATATGATGAGATGGTTAGATAGCATCACCGACTCAATGGATGTGAGTCTGAACAAACTTCATGAGATAATGAAGGACAGGAAGCCTGGTGTGCTGCAGTCCATGGGGTCACAAAGAGTCAGACTGATTTAGTTACTGAACAACAGCAACAATGAAGCTAGTACATTTGAGATTTTTTGTTGTTGTTGCCTACAAAAGGACTCCTGGTTCCTGCTGCTCTGTCACCCGTCAGCTGGGTGCACAGCCATCCACAGCAGCCCTGATCCTACAGACCACATGGTGTGATAGAAGTACTGACCACCAAATCTTGCTATTAGCCATACGGCCTTTGGTGAATCACCCAAAAATTCCTCATAACTTAGTTTCTTCATCTTGGATTCCAGTCCTGTGGGGCTTGCTTGAGATAAGGACTAAGATGAGGCTTTAAAAACAAACCTGGGCCCCATCAATGTGTTCTAGCTAGAAAGTGAGGGGGAAAAGGCTGGCCTGGAGTTGAGGAATTAACATTCCTCTAATAATAAGAACATCCCAGGACTCTCTATTAAGATGTACAGTATGTGACTAAACAGGGCTATCTTGGATCAAACTGTGAGAGACATGTGTTCCCGCTTCTACCCCCACTGCTCCCTTCTGGGGCCTTTTCCCTTACAAGCATCACACCCAGTTCCCCCATCACACCCTGGCTGCCCAGGGCCCACTGGGCATTCCCTCCCAGAGAAGTTTACTTCCCTGAATTCCCAAGTCAGTCCATTCCTTGCCTCATTCTTCATCCCTCAGCGTAGAGATCACAGCGAGGAAGAATGAGGATGACTAAATGGACTCACTCAGGTTTGTATATATGTCCAGAGTTAGCTCTCTTAACTTTAACCTTTCAAGAGATACTTCTTTTAAATGAGATGCTTGTTTACTCCAAAGAGTGACTTTCTAATGGAATTTAGTATCAGCTAGCTAGATCTGTAGGCATGGGATTGAGAAGGTGTCTCTAGAAACAAATCTCCACATTTAGTGCCCAAATCTCCAAAGTGGTGTCAAAATTGTCATTTACATGGAATTTTGGGCAGGAGAATATAATTATGTTTATATCTGTTTCTATATAACTGTACAAAGTGCACAGGAAATAATGGAATCAAACATGCACGTTTTTTTCTGTTGGATACACTGGGTCTTTCATTGCTATGGGTGGGATTTTTCTAGATGCAGCAAGCAAGGGATACTCTTTGTTGCAGCGGACAGGCTTCTCGTTGTGGTACCTTCTCTCGTTGCAGAGCACGGGCTCTAGGCATGCAAGCTCAGTAGTTGTGGCTCACGGGCTTAGTTGCCTCTCGCCATGTGGGATCCTCCCAGGCCAGGGATTGAACCCATGTCCCCTGCATTGTCAGGCAGTTTCTTAACCTCTGGACCACCAGGGAAGACTAGACTTCTTTTTTAAACACACAAATCATCAGATTCAGATGATTTGTATTTTCTTTTTAAAAAAAATATTGATTTAATTTATTTATGTGCTGGGTCTTTTTTTGCCACAGCCAGGCATTCTCTAGCTTTGGGGAGTGGAGGCTACTCTAGTCGGGGTGCCCAGGCTTCTCACTGGGGTGGCTTCTCCTGTGGCAGAGCACGGGCTGTAGGCGTGAGGGCTTCAGTAGCTGCTGCATGTGGCTCAGTAGTTGTGGCACATGGACTCAGTTGCCTTGAGGCATGTGGCATCTTCCCGGACCAGGGATTGAACTGGTGTCCCTTGCAGTGTGAAGTGGATTCTTAACCACTGGACCACCAGGAAAGCCTATCCAGACTTTTTTTTGTATATGAAACTGATACACCGATTGAAGGCTGCTGCCACACCTGGTACATTGTTTCAGATGCTGCTGGTGCCTAAAGTTCAAGTTGGTAGGTAGTTCCAGTAATTAGCTCAATATACTTGTCAGTGACCTAGAGGATGAAGTGAACGATAGTGTGAAAAAATCTGCTGATGACTTAAAAGTGTTTAGCTTGGTAAGAGCCAAGAAAGATCTTAAGATGGTTCTAGTAAACTGGATGACTGAACAAATGCAAAGACTGACGACATTTTACAGAGAAGGTCACAAGGTAATAGATGCTTAAACAAATAATTTAAACTCCATATAATTTAAGCTGTACACACTGATGGACTTAGAATTTATGTTAGTTTAAAGGAAAAAAGACTTGCTGTAGGAATCAAATTAATAAAAACAATTTCCATAAAGCTTTCTAATCTGCAATGGTCCAGAAAAGGCCAAAAGAGTCTAGAAGTATACCCAGAAAACAAGGGGGAGAATAAAAGAAAACATGCAGTGGACAGGATGGGGTGCCGGCCTAACAAGTTCTCCTCGGCTAATTTGGTCCTGATGTTTTCCTCCAGTTGTCCCTAGCCCTAGAAGATGAATCAAGACCTGTCTAAACCAACCAAAGTATGATTCCCTGGACCAGCGGCAGTGGGATGACCTGGCAGCTTATTAGAAATGCAAATTTATTAGGCTCCATGCAAATTTATTAGGCTCCATTCTGAATATAGTAAATCAGAAACTTAGGTGCAGGAACACAGCAATTTGTATTTTAATAAGGCCCCCAGGAGATTCCAGTTCATGCTGAAGTTTGAGCACCACTGGTCTAAACCAATTATGATAATCCCATTCTACTTTACCAATGATTATATTAAGGATAAGAGTGAACTCCCTTTAGGCCAATGAGATACAAGTAAAAGTCTGCTGGGGGGTTCTAAGCAATTTATTTCCTGAAAAGAGGAAAGATCTTTTAGCCTTTGGCCTTAGTTCTGTGAGAATGTGATGTCTGGAGCTGCAGCATCCATCTTGTGGCTATGAGGAGACACGGTTGAGGATTACAGAGCAAAATATATTGTTTATGCCTTTGAATTGGCCAACCTTCCCACGATCTGGTGTGTGAGAAAGTAAACCTCACTTTTGGTCAGAAATGCTTTTCCTTGCATCTGAAACCATCCCTCAAAAGTATATCCTTTTCTTTTCTACTGTGGTACAGAAGAAAACCTGACTGAGTATATTCTCACAAATAATGAGAAATGAAACAAAACACAAATCTCGGACCTCTCACTTGAACAGGTGATAGCTATATTTCCTAATCTTTAGTTAATGTGTTGTATATTCATTTTTATTCAGCTCAAGAGAAAAAAATATTTTTGGCCCCTTAGCATGCAGAATCTTATTTCCCTGAACAGAGACTGAAATAGCACCCCTACAGTGGAAGCAGAGTCTTAACTCCTGGACCACCATGTGTATTCCCTTATCTTAAAGCAAGTGTATTATTGAGCCTCTCTGCTCTTATATATTGTATTAATGTAACAAATATTTACTTTCCTCACAGCTTTTGTAAAATATCTTTTGTAGTGAGCTATGTGCAAACATAAAAAACCCCTCTGGCAGTCAGTACACCATCTATCCAGTTCAGGGCTGTATGACCACAAACTACATTGGGAGAAAAGTTTGAAGGTGTGATCGTATTGATCTCAACTTTGACAAGTTAAAGCCACACACACAGTGCCCTTTCATTTCCCCAAATCCCATTATGAGTGACCATGTATGAATCGACTCACCTCTCCACATTGTTATTCATAGTATGAATAAGATCATGCAGTAGAGGTAAACCTCAACCTTAGAATCACTTTGATGAGAAATAAAATGCCAAAATAGATGCATGGATGGAAACCTACACAGAGAGGAGGCAAAAGGTGTTTTTTGTGGATTGTATCTTCATATCCTGGCAACACGCATTGTGTGGGTCTGTCAACAAAGCCACAAGAAAGAGGGCAGAGTGGAGTGGAAGAATCAACCTGATGAATGCATCTTTTTCTGTGCACCATCCAGCTTAACTTTCGACAAACTTTTTACAGTGAAGCACCCCCGCCCCGATAACTAACTGCAAACACAGATGGGGTTGTCAGCATGCCCTATAGGTCAGGAAGCTTGGGCTTTGCAGGACTGACAGCAGGAATTGGTCCAAAATCAACTGTTCTCCACTGAGAATTCCCTGTCAGCTGTGAAGAAGGCTGGCTCTGCTGAATTCAGCCCTCAAAGAGTGCAGAGAGGAGGGAAGACCTCTCAGAGACAAAAAGCAGACTCCGCAGGATTTTAGGGCTTAAGACCAATACCTTCCCCTGCACTCAGAGGCATGAAAGAAGCCAGCGCATCTGGAGCCCAGATGTTCCAAGTGAGTCTCCCTCTGAGCAGAGGCTGTCCCAGTCCACCCTGGAGCTCAGAGCAAGTCACCGAAGAAGGTGGCCTTGCCCCACTGTGGAAAGTGGAAGAGTACTCCTGGTTGCAGTCTTTATCCAGGCTGGAGCCTTGAGTTCAAGGTTTCTGTGCCTCTATTTCCTCTCCTTGGAAGGCAAGGCTAGTCTGGTCTCCTGGTGGAGTGAGGATGAAGCAAGACAAAGGATGGGAAGAGCGATAATTGGCTGGTTTTATATTTATGTATATATATAAGACATATATATATATTTCCCCCTGGGGGGAACCCTGTTAAGGACTCAGACAAACCTATTTCCCAGACTCCTTTGCAGCTAGGTGGGGGTCATGTGACTCAGTCTTTGCCAATGAGTTGGGGGCAGAAGAGACATGCATCACTTCCATGCTAAATCCAGAAAACCCACCTCAGCCATCTGCACCATCCTGCTGCCCTGTCTCCTGGTCACATGCAGAGGATCCAATACATGATCCCAAAGCCAGAGAGAATGGGGGAACCCCAGTGGATGGAGCTCAGATTCCTGATCAGCTTCATAGAAGCCTGCCTTCCCAAGTGTCTCAGATTGTGATAGAATGAAAAACAAAACTCTGATTGTGCTAAGCCAGCTCAGATTTATTGCTGCACCAAGCATTATTTATCTGACATAATGCAGGTTCTGAACATGTCCTAGAGAAAGCAACTGAGAGGTGATGGAACCTGGGATGGGGGAGGGGAGGCAGAGGTGGCAAATACATTTAAAGGGATGCTTTCGATGTCTAGGTGGCATGTGGTCTCCCACTCACCTAATGATCCTCCCTTATCAAGGCTTTTATGCTCTGATGAACCTCTGCGAGGCTGCCCAGTTACCCCTCGCCTTCAGCCAGCTGTCAGGGTCTATACAGATAGCCAAGGAGTTATATTAAACAGATTTCAGGGAGTTCAGGGTCTGAAAGAAATTAGCCTAGGCAAATCGCCACCAAGTAAGTTTGTCTTTTTTTGAAGACAACATTGGCAAACAGACACAAGCCATATTGTTTCTCAAAACTTGTGTCTTCACTGCCATTGAATTCATCCACAGTTGACTGTTGACAAGTGGAGGGAGGATTGGAGAATGGACATCAGCTTAATATCAATTTTATTTGGCTTAGCAAGAATTTTTTGTATATTAGCTCTACAGAGTTCTTACTCCAGAGACTGCAACCATTTTAGATAAATACTTTCATGCAAAAGATTCTGATATTTTTTAACATGTGAATAACCTGATCTGAACAAATTCATTTCTAATGATCAGATATTACCTCACTTTTGGGGGATATTTTTATTGTGACAAAATATACATAACACAAATTTACCATTTTAATAATTTTTAAGAGTACAATTCCATGGCATGAATTACATTCACAGTGTTGTAAGCCATTATCACAATATACTTCCCAAACTGTTTCATCCCAAACAGAACTTCTCAAAACAATTAAATAATAATTTCCTCTTCCCTCTTCTTTCAACCCTTCATAAACTCTAATCTATTTGCTGTCTCTAAGAATTTTCCTGTTCTAGATATTTCATATAAGTGGAATTACAAAATATGTGTCCTCTTGTGTCTTATTTTACATAGCATAATATTTTCAAGGTCTATCCATGTTGTATCATGCATCAAAGCATTCTTTTTTATGGCTGCATAATATTCCATCATAGGCATTACATATTGTTTATTCATTCATTTGCTGAAGGTCATTAGGTTGCTTCTGCCTTTTGGCTACATTTGTGAGTAATGCTTCTATGAACGTGGTTGTATACGTATCTCTTCCAGTTTCTACTTTTCAATTACTTTGGGGTATATACTGAAGAGTGGAATTGCTAGTCATATAGTAATTGTACACTTTGCTTTTAGAGAAACTACCAAATTGTTTCCCATGGTGAATCTGCAAAATTAAAAAACTCAGATTAAAGAAAAAGTGTAGAATAAGGCTCTCATTATCCATGGGGATGCCTGAGTGAAGAGAGTGCCAGCTGGCCCTGGAGCCCTCATTAGCACGGAGCATGTATCTCTCAGGTCAGCTCTCTGTGCACAGTCACATTAAAGACTTCATACCTGAGTGACGCCTAGATACAGAGGTAAATTGCCAAGAAGCTGATAAAGCTGATAAAGCTGAGAGCCCCTCACCTGCAGTGGCTCCTTCCACAGTGCTGGGAAGGGCCCTTACAATGTGGTCATTTTTAAAAATTTTGCTAACAGTAAGATATTTGAACTTAAGTCAGTTAAGACCACTGACTTCTTTCACTCCAGCTTCCCCTTGTATTGGGTGGTGTTGGGATGCCCGTGGGCATTTGGAGGAGGTTGGTGATTTACTCTGGAAGCCACTGAAAGAAAAGAGTCCCAGTTTTTCAGTCAAGTAAGTCTCCAAATAACTATTGAATGACACTGCAGGAAGCTAGGCTGAGAGCTTAATGTGGTTGAGACCTGGTTCCTGCTCTCTAGGAGCTTCAAACCTTGCCTGGGATGGGAGGGGAAGCAACACTAAACACACATTAATATTTACAATAAAAGTCAGAACATGCAAAATGCCATCACAAGGCGTGATGGGTTCAAAGGAGGGAGGGAGGACATGGAAACAGGAGTCAGGAAAGCATTTGTGAGTAGGGTCCATTTGGAATGGGCCTGAAGGGGAATGTTTCCCCCAGCAGAAAGTGGCCTAGTCGGAATCAAAGTGGGGAAGGCAGGAGAGCCCAGGCTCTAAGGACATGCAACTGGAAAGGAAATTTGGGACCACATTTTAGAGCAGGGGTCAGCCAATATTTTCTACAAAGAGACAAATGATATTTTAGGTTTTCCAAGCTGGGTAGGGTCTGTCACAATGACTCAGCTCTGCCATCATAGCATCACACAGCTATAAACAGTATGTTAATAAATGGGAGTGACTATGTGCCAATAAAACTTTATTAACACAAATAGGCTGCAGGCCAGAGCACCCAACTAAGGAAACTCGAGACCATGAGAAGCCACTGGAAGTCTGTGAGCAGGAGAATGACATTGTAACATGACCAAAGGTATGTATTTGGAAAAGAAATCTGGCTATAGAATAATACTTGAATTGAAGGATGTGGAACTGAGCATGGAAATAACTGTTGAGGCTGTTAGAGTGTTTGGGAGTGAGACTGGAAGTTTTAGGTCACTGAGAGCAGAAAAAGAAGGTTGGCTTGATGGGGCATGAGGTCTAATTGGGGGAGAGAGAAATAGAGAGAGAGCTGGGTTAAAAGGAGGCCTGGGGGACTGGGATCTAGAGGCTGCAGCAAAAGTCTGTGAGTGATGGGATGAAGGGATTGGGTCTGGATGTGCTCCTGGCTGGCTGCCATGATGGTTCAGTGGTAAAGCATCCGCCTGCAGTGCAAGAGACACAGGTTCAATCCCTGGGTAAGGAAGATCCCCTGGAGGAGGAAATTGCAACCCACTCCAGTATTGTTGCCTGGAAAATCCCATAGACAGGAGCTTGGGGATCTGCAGTCCATAGGGTCACAAAGAATCAGAGTGACTGGGCATGCCTGCCTGCACATGCCCTGGGATGGTCTCTGCACTCTGAGTGGAGTGGTGGGGAGCTCGTGTCAGGTGGCTGAGGCTCCTTTGTGCCACCTAAGGCCACGTGGAACACGGTTGCTGTGGGCTGTATCCAGTCTAACCCCCAGGGCTCCCAGCAGACAACACCCAACTCTCTGTGAGTCTGGCCAAGCCTGGGCTCCGGGCAAGCGCTGCCCAGGATCCCTGAGCCCTGAGATGTCTCGGAGGACAGCCAAGGACAGCCAGGGCAACCCCATCAGAGGCAGGTGGAGGCCATGCCAACTTACCCTGGCAGCTGCGTGGGTGGGCCAGATTGCTTTCTAATTACATTGTGCTTCAGACAAGACAAAATGTGTCTCTTAAAAAGCATGTATGTGGAGTTGAGGTGCATCCAGAGAAGGTCAGGCCTCCTGGAAATCCGGAGCAGCCAGTCAGGTTACAGAATTCATTTGCATCCCGGGGACTCCATGTGCAACCCCATGGCCTTTCGGGGACGCATTCTGGAGAAGCTAATGCATTTAAATGGAGCGGGTGATTCTGAAAGAAAATGTGTCATTTCACTGCGAATATCTCATCATTTCTCCCTGGAACTTAATATAATACCCTCCTGGAAAAATCATCTAAAGATTGGGTTTTTGCCCGTGTCCTATAGCAAACCCTCTCCCCGCTGCTCTGCGTGCTGAGACAATTTAGTTGAAAAGGAGCCACCTTAGAATTTGCCACATTTCTGTTTGACAAAGAGGCAGTTTACTCACTGGTTACATGCTTTCTTGCTGAGACGTGAACATTAGGTTGGCAGATATTGAAAATGCTATTTTGATACTTAACGCACTTTCTTGAGAATTTATTTTAGAAGCAGAGTAATAAGAGAAATCTTCCTGACTTAGAAATATAAATATGATGCTACCACTTGGGGTTATTTATTTCCAAGGCAATCAATGAGGAAGCGTTAGGAAATATATTCAGAGTGATTTCAAACCTGATTCCAGTCAAGTGAGTAATCTTTCCATTTTCTTTCCATATGTTACATGATTAAAAAAAAGAAAAGATGAAATGGTAAAGAATTAAAAGGCACTCTGGAACTAAGACCATAAATATGAACATAAGACTGTCCATTTTTTTAAGGAATGAAATGGCTTTAATTATGCTGAAACAAATGTTGATAGTGAAGCTAAATACTGTTCAGCAAAATGATTTTGTACATATATATGCATTCTTTTTATATTCTTTTCCATTATGGCTTATCACAGGATATTGAATATAATTTCCTGTGCTATACAGAAGGACCTTGTTGTTTATCCATCCTATATATATTAGCTTACGTCTGCTAACCCCCACCTCCCACTGTATCCCTCCTCCACCCCCACCCCCTTGGCAACCACAAGTCTGTTCCCTGTGTCTGCGATTCTGTTGCTGTCTCATAGAGAGGTTCATTTGTCTCATATTTTAGATCCCACATAGAAGTGACATCACATGGTATTTGTCTTTCTGATTGATGTCCCTTAGTATGATCATCTCTGGGTCCATCCATGTTGCTGCAAATGGCATTATTTTATCCTTTCTATTCCATTTATACATTTATACAATTCCATTGTATATATACTACATCTTCTTTACCCATTCATCTACTGATGGCCATTTAGGTTGCTTCCGTGTAAATAAATTATAAATAAAATACTTACTGAAATAGGCTATTGTAAATAGAACAGGCACAATATTTTGAATAGAGCTGGTGGCTCCAGGACTTTGGGAAACTCTTGCAGTTCTCTTCCAAGCTGAAGGGTCAACCAGCTGGGATCTGTGTCTTCAGCCTGGCCGCAGGTCTAGATCAAGTCCAGCCCCAGTCATGATGGGGCTCAATACTTGAGTTTCCATTGTACTTACACACCATGAGCTTTGCCTGCATTTGTTGGCAAAGAGTTCAGAAGTGATTATGGGAAGGGGTTACACGTGAGTCCTTTATGCTTCCTTCACACTAGGGCCATCAAGGAGAGCAGACTTGTGGAGGTGCTCGCCTGCTTAAGTCAGGCACAGAGAGTGAGAAATCACAGGGCAGAGAAACCTTCTTTCTGGTAAGATCCTCTTCCTGGACTATGTTAAAGGTTATTTCAGCTGGAGCAGGGGGAAACTTGGTGGAATGGGTCAGGTGGGTGGATCAAGAGCAGATGCTACCTAGAGATCCAGGTTGGCCATGGGTCTGTGGATACCTGCCTTTGAAGGTATCCATCAGGAGCAAAGGTTTGGAAACCAATGGCCATGTCCTTCTGTCTATAACAGGTACGTGGGACTGGATCTCCTGATCGAGTCAGCTCCTTTGGGCTCTGCTAGGGGTGGGATGGCTAGCAAAGTTCAGGGTGAACTGGACACAAACTCAGTTTTGTGTGCTATTGACCTTGGTGTGGAGACAGGCACCTTCCCATCCATGGAGCGTCCTTGCCTGCAGGCCTGCTTCGCTGATGATAGACTCATCCACTGATAGGCCAGGCAAGGTGTAGCCTAGGTGACGCTGCCCTCATTTCCCTCCCTGGCCTTTTGGTGCCCTTCTAGATGGCGATGGTAGTGGTTTAGTTGCTAAGTCGTGTCCGACTCTTGCAACACATGGACAGTAGCCCGCCAGGTTTCTCTGTCCGTGGGATTTCCTCATCTTTTTTCTGGGACCCAAGGACCCCCCTGCTCTTGACCCCTCCTTGCCCCTCCCCACCACCAATTGCCTACAAAGCTTAACCTTAGGCAAGAATCTGCACATCATTATAATCTTCATGGAATGTTTTCCATCTTCTCTTCTTGGCAGAGTCCTTGGATCAGATGGTAGAATTAAAAAATTTTGTTTCCCATTTGAGGGTTTCAGGCAGCAAACTGGCAGAGGAGGACATATAAGGAACATGTCTGCATGCAGATGGCAGCTCAGCTTGGCCCCACTGTATCCACACCCTGGGCTACACACTTGGCAATATTTGGAGACATGAGACCACAAGATAGAAACATACTTATTCTTAGAAAAGACATTTGGATGTGAAAAGCCAGTTCATCTGTGCAGATTTGGGTGAATTACATGGCTTGAACAACAGCACATGACGTTCAATAGCTGAAGACAAACAGAGATAATTCTGAAGTCACTCTCAGCAGAGACGGGGTATCTGTCGCACTGTGGATCACAGACACCTCCAAATGCACTCTGCCTGGTTCCCTTCCAGGTCTACTTCAACCTACTTTCCCAGCCCTAGTCAACACCACTCTCGTGGCTGAAGCCTGAGAAAGGAAGTCACCCTCTGAGATGAGAGGGTTTCCCTGGTGACATCCATCCAGCTGGCCACAGTGGGGGCTTGCCTGGGGCCCACACAGGCCATCAGAATGTGCCAAGATCAGCAATGATAAGGTCTTTGCACAGAATTCCTTCATCATGAGGGGCAAGCAGGCTGGACTGAGACAGACCTGAACACAGCCCTCGCTTCTAACATCTTCAGCCAATGGAACCGAACTACACTCAGAGAATACTCTGACTGAAGAGACAGAAGGAGAGAGAAAAAGAAGAGATAAACCAAGGTCATGGCTAAAAAACTTCAGATACTTTTGCAAATCAGACTGAAGCAGCTATATCAGCTAAAAGGTCAAAGCATCTTATAGATAAAGTCTCAGTGTCTTTGGTGCTAGAAAGTGGCTCCTGCCAGAAAGCTCCATTCAGATCTACAGAGTGACAGCTTTTATCTATTTAGTCCTACACGCTCCCAAACTTAATCATCATTGTCTTCTAATTTGTCTTGATGCCAAGCTCAGGGGCCTAATGAAATAAGCAAATGCAGCTCTGAACGGAAAGAAGAAAATCAACTTGTGTTAAAGCAACTCTGAATGGAAAGAAGAAAACCAACTTGTTTTTGGCATTTGATAAAATACCTGTCCTAGAGAAGATTCTTGAGAGCCCCTTGGACTGCAAGGAGATCAAACCAGTCAATCCTAAAGGAAATTAACCCTGAATATTCATTGGAAGGACAGATGCTGAAGCTGAAGCTCCAATACTTCAGCCACCTGATGCAAAGAGCCAATTCATTGGAAAAGACCCCAATGCTGGGGAAGATTGAAGGCAGAAGGAGATAGAGAAGACAGAGGATGGGATGGTTGAATGGCATTACTGACTCAATGGACATGAATATGAGCAATCTCTGAGAGATAGTGAAAGGCAGGGAAGCCTGGCGTGCTATAGTCTATGGGGTCACAAAAAGTTGGACACATCTTAGCGACTGAACAACAGCGATTGGATATGGAGCTCTAGACCTGCTACTGCTGGATTTCAGTGGATGACAGCAGCTGGGAGGGAGAAATTCCCATCTGATACCCATAGGGGCTCCCTGGGTTCCTCCAAAACACACAGGGAAGGTCTGAATATACTGACCTTGGAGAAGTGACTCTCCACGTCCATTTCAAACTGTCCTCTACTTGATTAGCTTCAAGAAACACATGCTTACCAAAGATTAGGCCAGGCATCAGAGCTGTAGCTAGACAGAATCCCTACACTGTCTAGAGCAGAGGTCCCCTACTTTTTTGGCACCAGGGACCAGTTTCATGGAAGTCAGTTTTTCCATGGACCAGAAGAGGAGTGGTGGTTTCAGGATGCTTCAAGCACATTACATTTATTGTGCACTATATCTCTGTTTATTGTATTGTGGTATATAATGAAATAATTATACAACCCACCATAATGCAGAGTCAGGAGGAGCCCTGAGCTTGTTTTCCTGGAACTAGATGGTCCCATCGGGGGGTGATGGGAGACAGTGACAGTAGGGTTTGCACTCCTATGATAATCTAATGCCACCACCAATCTGATAGGAGTCGGAGCTCAGGAGGTAATGTGAGTGTTGGGAAGCAGCTGTAAACACAGGTGAGGCTTCTGCCGCTAGCCCACCACTTGCTTCCTGCTGTGTAGCCTGGCTCCTAACAGGCCATGGGTCAGTACCAGTCCGTGACCTGGGAGTTGGGGACCCCCATCTAGAGAATAAATACTGTATTATGATAAATGCTTCATTATACTGTGATAAATGTTCTTGTGGATGGATCCACAGACCAGGGATACCCAGGGCACACAGCAGAGAGAGCTAATGCTTGTCAAGGGTTGAAGATAGCAGGGGCTTATAAACTAAGAGAAGGCAAGTTCCCTCAAAAAGTGGGACAGTCATCTTGAAAACTATGAATGGATCCATTTTTGAGAGGCATTGCAGGATCAGTATTAGGAGCATGGGTTTTGAAATCTGGATGAGTCTGACTCTGTCACATGTTGACTGATTCATTTCAAAGCCCCTAAAGTCCTTCTACTCCCCTTTACAATGTGACTTTGCAACTCTTCCAGTCGAGAGGTAAGAGTCTGTTTCTTTACTCCTTGCATCTGATTTTGCCATGTCATTTTCTTTGTGACATAAGCAGAAGCTTGAGCATTGGGGCTGTCCTCTCTTTGGTTCCTGGGACCACCACAAGCATGTCCCAGCAGCCCGGTGTTGGATCAGAGACTATGAGATGCGGCAGAACACTCAGAATTTTTTGTGAGCCCAGCAAGACTCACGGTAGAACATCCCAGCTCAGTCCACCCAATTGCTTGCCCACAGACTTCTCAGCTGAATAAATGATTCCTGCCGGTTACAGAATAAAAAGGAATTGGTACAACAACAACAAAAGAGACATATGCTTGTCCTACCTTTGGAAGGGGAAATATTTGACGGGGCTGGAGAAGTGGGAAAAGATGTCTGCTCATTTAGGGAGATGGGCTGTGCTTTTTGTTATTATTACCAAGGGCAGGGTAATGGCTCCTCTGGCTGGGGGACCACCCTGGCTGCCCAGAGATGCTTGCCGATACTCCTTGACCATTTCCATTAATTGTCACGTGGACCCTCCACCAACTTGTGCTACAAGCTGATCGTCCTGACTTTATATTCTCAGTCTCCCTACTGGTGCCCTGGACCACTTGTGTATCGGACACACTCTGTGTGTTCATTAAACAAAACAATAACAACAAAAAATAGCTTGCCTCTCTTAAAACTCTGCTATACCAAATAGGGAGGAGTTGAAGCTTGACTTTAGCTTTCACAGCAGATGTTTTTGCATTCATTTCCCCCCCGGGGAGGAAAGGAAATGCAAATTGTTCATTTGAGCAATTTCTATCCCTTTTGGATGGCCCCATCCTCTCTTTCTGTGAAGTGTGCATCGCTCCTCAACCAAATTGTATGGGTTCATCTTTCCGAAGGGAGAAAACCTAGTTTGCATGCTTCAAATTAGAGAACTGCATTAAAGCGTGTGGAAAGCAGAGATGCACACCACCGTGGTCCCAGCCAGCTCGGGCCCTCAGGGAGGATGCTGCCTGATGCTTAGCAGTTCCAACATCCCAAAGAGGTGGCAGGAGATCTAATGACATGTCTAAAGAATGTATAGCTCATTATGCAATGTTTTGAAAATGTTGGTGAAGCATCTTTCTTAGGCAGGTGTATTAGGGATGAAACTTTCAAAGCCTGTCTCTCTCTGCACAGGCTGTGTTCGGGCCAACTCCCTGGTATCAAGAAAGTGGAAGGAATGTGAATTAAGTTTTCCTTTTTTCAGCACAAAACCACCTTCTGCAGCTCAGCGGCTGGCGCTCGCTTCTTCAGCCAGTTCAGTTTCCCTGGAACTCAGAGGCCAGCAGAAAACTCCGGAAACTGAAACCTAGAGGAAATCGGACCACCCGAACCTTTCTAAAGACGGGTGATCACTGAGCAAATTATGAGTCAGGATGAGGGGCTCTGGGGCATGCACTTTTCTGAGGTTTCAGAATATTTTCACTGGATTGAGAATGTCTGGACTCAGGTTTTTGGTTTTCTGGATCAGGAAAAATATCTAGGCCATTTTCCCCTCAGGAGAACAGAGCAAAGGGACCACGACTGTCCCGAGGGCTCCAGGGCAGGCAGAGCCCTGCTCCCCATCCAGCCCCAGCCCCTCCCGACACTCCACCCTGGGGGGCTCTCTCTGCAACTGCTCCCTGGATAGCCACGACGCTGTCACTTACTGCTGGCTGGCCTTCCAGAAGCCCAAGCCCATGGACTTTTGATGACAGGGATTTTCAGTGTTTGGCTAGTAAAGTTGCACTGTTTTTCTCCAGTGGATAAAAAAGTCCTGACTTCCTTTGTCTCTAATTAAAGACAGATGGGCAGAGGATGACTCGCTTCTTCATTTTTTCCCTCTGTGTGAGCATGTGGCTGAGGGCAATCCACTTTGCCTGTCACCAATTTGTTAGGCAGTTTTAAACAGGTCACCGATCTCTCTGCAACGTGAGACACATACATACACACACACACACACTTCTCTGTTGGGTGTCCTGGGCTCCTTCCCTGTCAGGTGGTATTTAGCACCTGTAAAAGTGCTCTGGAAGCAAAGCCCTGGGTTGTCAAAATGCCTGTCCATCATTATAAGCAAATTTATTCCCTAACACTCGAGGTCTTTAGAACTAACTGGAGTAAGTGCAAAAAAAAAAAAAAAACAAAAAACACCTTTTTGAAATAAAAGGGAGAAGAATGAAGTAAAAGTCCAGTTCACACAGTGAGTTAAAAACACCCTGGGCCTGCAGGGGTTTTTTTCTACTTGAGAAGCTTTAACTCTGCAGGTGCAGAAGCATGAGGAGAGCAAAGACTTTCCCAGATCACCAAAAGGCAAACTATTTGCTGCCACTCTGTGCCTTCCCCCCCACCCCTGAAATAGGCATCAGCACAAGTCGTCGTTCTTGTAGAGTAGGTGTAGCTCATGCCCGGGTGATCCTTCCAAATAAATCAGTGTTTAATTAACATCTCTAGGCAAGAATACTGGAGTGGGTTGCCATGCCCATCTCCAGGGGATGTTCCCAACCTGGGAATCGAACCTGCATCTCATGTCTCCTGCATAGGCAGATGGATTCTTCAACACTACCTCCCCTTGGAAAGTCCTATATCTCTATAAATGTGGGTGAGGGGGTGGGGGGAATTAAGTGCATTGGGCATTCCCTGGCAGTCCAGTGTTTAAAACTTCACCTTCCATTGCAGGCAATGAGGATTTGATCCCTAGTTAGGGAGCTAAGATCTCGCATGCCTCATAACCGAAAAAAAAAAAAAAAAACTAAAATAGAAGCAGTATTATAAAAAATTTAAAAAAAAAAAAAAACAAAAAACACCTTTTTGAAATAAAAGGGAGAAGAATGAAGTAAAAGTCCAGTTCACACAGTGAGTTAAAAACACCCTGGGCCTGCAGGGGTTTTTTTCTACTTGAGAAGCTTTAACTCTGCAGGTGCAGAAGCATGAGGAGAGCAAAGACTTTCCCAGATCACCAAAAGGCAAACTATTTGCTGCCACTCTGTGCCTTCCCCCCCACCCCTGAAATAGGCATCAGCACAAGTCGTCGTTCTTGTAGAGTAGGTGTAGCTCATGCCCGGGTGATCCTTCCAAATAAATCAGTGTTTAATTAACATCTCTAGGCAAGAATACTGGAGTGGGTTGCCATGCCCATCTCCAGGGGATGTTCCCAACCTGGGAATCGAACCTGCATCTCATGTCTCCTGCATAGGCAGATGGATTCTTCAACACTACCTCCCCTTGGAAAGTCCTATATCTCTATAAATGTGGGTGAGGGGGTGGGGGGAATTAAGTGCATTGGGCATTCCCTGGCAGTCCAGTGTTTAAAACTTCACCTTCCATTGCAGGCAATGAGGATTTGATCCCTAGTTAGGGAGCTAAGATCTCGCATGCCTCATAACCGAAAAAAAAAAAACAAAAACTAAAATAGAAGCAGTATTATAAAAAATTCAATAAAGATTTTTTTAAATGGTCCACATTAAAAAAAAAAACTTTAAGAAATAAGAAAGTGCATTACTTAAGGTATTACAAATAAAAAAATTAAAAATGAGAAGTAAAAGGGGAGAGCCTTTCAATATTTTTATAATGTATGTGTCCCAAAACGTTGACGATAGCTGCCTTAGGTATTTTGGTAACGATCCTTGTCAGAGTCTAAAAAATGAGCCATCCCCGTCCGTACGACTCACCAGAAACATGCTCAAAGCTTCTTGCGTTTAATACACTTGGAAGAAGTTCACCCACCTGCTAACAGAAGCCCCCAGAAGAGGGTCCCTGGGGAGGACGGAGGAGTTACCATGCTGCTCTGTCTTCCTCGAGTGGCTTTTTGCTTTTCTCTTCCGGAAGGAGTTCAGAAGCAAAGAGGAAGTATCTTTTCTGTCCTTGAACACAAGGAATCAGGACTGAAACCTATCATAATTCCAGTCCCTTGGACCCATGCTCCCGCCCCCAAATGAAACCATGCCAGCCATCGCAGACTGGCTCCACTGCTGCAAGGGAAGAGAGAAGAGAAGCTGGAAGAGAGGGATCAGAAAAGGGCCTCCTGCTTCATCACACACTGAGCCTGATCAGGTTCTTTGCAAATCACCACTGAGAAGTGGCTGCTCTGGGAAGTGCTGCTCTGCCATCACTCATGTCTGTAAACCTGGGACGAGTATGGCCTTATCAGAGTTCATCTGGTGCTTATCACAGTCTTGCTGATGGCCGTACATACTCAGACGACCCTGAAAACCAAGAGCTGGCCACCCCCATGAGAACCGCCCCAAATCCCAGTTTCCACCAAAGGAGATTAAAGCAAAGAGCTGTTTTTAGGGACTGTGTGTGTGTTTGTGCACGCTTTTGTTTTTTTAAACTGTTCAAAGAGTCCGTAGGAGGATTTTTGCTCAGAGCTCTGGCCCTCCAGACAGCCCAGGGCCCTCCACCACATCCTCCTCTCCACTTCCTCCCCCTTTTTCCCAGCTCCAAGCCAAGCTGGGAAGTCTCTCACGCCCCTGAGGCTTGGCGGGAGGAAGCCTGAACTTGATACAGCTGCCTTTCCTGGGGCCTGTGAAGCACATTGATCCCTGGGTCTGGGCTGCTTTGCTTGCCTATTTTTAGCCTCGTGCTGTAGACCTTTCTGAGGGCTCAGGACATGTCTCCATTTGGGCTGGGCCATGTCAGGGAGGGGTCCCCGTGTGCTGCTGGGGCTGTTGGATACCTGAACAGGGATCCATGCAGCAGTTAAATGTGGTTTGCTTCAACATCAAAAGGAAGAGGAATACACACCCTTCACCAGCTCCCTCCCTCTCTCCCAAGAACAAAGGTCTGAGTTGCCTCTTGGATGTTTGACTCTGGTCACATTGCAGAGGCAGAGGGGCAGGAATGTCCCACGCAGGACAGCCACTCACAGATCAGGTCAGGCTTGGGTGAGGACCTGCCTCCCCAGCCTGTCCTCCATCCTGGTCCCCTGTGTCAGGCAAGCCACCCTCCCCACCACAGGCCCTGGTTTCCAGCCTTGGAAGCCACTGCTTCTGCAGAGCTCAGCTCGCTTGTCTGCTCTGCGTCTTCAAGGCCCAGGGCAGACCCCACCACAGCCTCCATCGCCTAGGAATGGTTGATGCGTGGCTGCCGCCCCGACCCGACAGGGTGCCTTGAGGGTGACCATGTCTGCTCACTTTATCTGCGTGTGTATCCGGTGGTCCATGCCTGAAGGGAGGGTGTGTGGCTGTGAGGAAGGTGGCATGGTCTGGGGCCAACATATGACCCCACATAACAAGTTCAGTGAAAGCCGAGCTAAAGAACCGACAGGTGGCAGGCTACAAAAGGACGTGGTGAGTGAAGGTCAAGAACCAGCAAATTGCCACAGTTAGAAAATATACACCAGCTAACTCTGGTTTTATTTGTACTTATCCAGGAGATTAGTTTAAGTAAGACTTTCTGAATTGACTCCATTCATCCATTTAAGAAAACCAGGAACCCAGTGGCTCAGACGGTAAAGAGTCGTCCTGCAGTGCAAGACACCCGGGTTTGATCCCTGGGTCGAGAAGATTCCCTGGAGAAGGAAATGGCAACCCACTCCAGTATTCTTGCCTGGAGAATCCCATGGATGGAGGAGCCTGGCGGGCTACAGTCCATGGGGTCACAAAGAGTCGGACATGACTGAGAGAGTTCACTTTCATCCATTTAGGAAACTTATGGCACCTAGACCCAGGTTGGCTGGGCCAACTGTTACGTGGGTGAACTTAAAACATCATTGTAGGGACTTCCCTGGTAGTCCAGTGGTTAAGAATTTGCCTGCCAATGCAGGGGATGCCAGTTCGATCCCTGGTCCAGGAACTAAGATGCCACAGGCTTTGGAGCAACTGAGCCTCCACACAAAAAGGATCCCATATAATGCAACTAAGACCTGAAACAGCCAAATAAATAAATAAATAATAATTGTGAAATATTGAATATACCATCTCTGACTTGTCACCATGCATGCTAAGTCACTTCATTTGTGTCCAACCCGTTGCAACCCTATGGACAGTAGCCTGCCAGGCTCCTCTGTCCATGGAATTCTCCAGGCAAGAAATACTGGAGTGGGTTGCCATGCCCTCCTCCAGGGGATCTTCCCACCCCGGGATGGAACCCACATCTCTTAGGTCTCCTGCATTAACAGGCGGGTTCTTTACCACTAACACCACCATCATTATCACCCAATATTCAGGCAGAATGTCATATCCAAAATAATCAGAAGGGATACTTATACATGAAAAACGAGCTAGAATTCACAAGCTGACAGGTGGCAAAGCATCACCGTTCAACCCAAAAATGACATTCCAGCAGGGACTCTGCAGCACTCAGATGCTGGCGCTTGTCATACTAACCCTTGGATGGGGCATGGGCGGGGCAGGGGGAGGGGCAGGGGGAGGGGTAGCTGAGAGTCACCAGGTGTAACTGCAGAGCCAGCACGAGGAGGCAGGAGTTCTGACCAAGGGAAGAGGTCCAAGGACCAGGTAAGTTCAGTATGAGGGCCCCTGAGCCTGGGACAAACTGCAGCGGAGATGTCCCGGCCAGAGTCTTAGGGGTAGGGGGAGGGGGAGGGGCAGGGGGAGGGGTAGCTGAGAGTCACCAGGTGTAACTGCAGAGCCAGCACGAGGAGGCAGGAGTTCTGACCAAGGGAAGAGGTCCAAGGACCAGGTAAGTTCAGTATGAGGGCCCCTGAGCCTGGGACAAACTGCAGCGGAGATGTCCCGGCCAGAGTCGGCATGAAAACAGGTGTCCAGCGCAGAACTGACCCAATGCCTGGGGACGGGCCCTTAGGAGCCTGTGTCACCGCTGACCCAGGGCAGCTCCTGCCGCATGGGTCAAGAGGGACTCACGGCTCCACCGCCCCACAAGGATGCACTGGGTTCTACAGACTTCTGCTAAGATCACTAGACCCATGGTTCACCACCCAAGGGTGTAATCAGAACTATCATAGGAGTTTTGTTTGTTTGTTTGTTTCAAAATCCACATCAGGGCCTCCCACTAAATCCGGAAAGCTAGAATCTTGGATGAGACTGGGATGAGGTGGGCAGTCATGTGTGACTTTAGAAGGCGGCTCACGTGACTTAGATACAGCACCAGCCCCAAGGTGGGCACATTCTCAGCCCAGCAGTTTGAGGTCAGAGACCCTGGCTTTGTGAGGTTTTATTGTAATAGAGTTGACTTACAATGTTGTAATCAATGTTAATTTCTGCTGTACAGCAAAGTGATTCAATTATATATATATATAATTTTTCATATTCTTTCCATGATGGTTTATCATAGGATGTTGAATATAGCTCCCTGTCCTACACAGTAGGACTTTGTTGTTTATCTATGTATAATAGTTTGTACCTGCTAATTCCAAACTCCCAGTCCATCCCTCCCCTGCTCCTGCTCCCCCTCAGCGACCACAAGTCTGTTCTCTGTGTCTGTGCGTCTGTTTCTATTTCATAGGTAAGTTCATTGTGTCATATCTTAGAGCCCACGTATAAGTGATGTTATGATATTTGTCTTTCTCTGCCTTTCTTCACTCAGTATGATAGTCTCTAGGCCCATGTATGTTCTGCAGATGGTGCTATTTCATTCTTTTTATGGCTGAGTAACATTCCATTGTATATATGTACCACCTCTTATTTATCCATTCATCTGCCAATGAAGCTTGTTGCCAAGTCCAACCTATTGTGAACAGTGCTGCTGTGAACCTAGGGGTACATGTATCTTTGAATTATAGTTTTGTCTGGATATATATGCGCTGGAATGGGATTTCTGGATCACATGGCAGCTCTGGATTTCCCAGGTAGCTCAGTGGTAAAGAATCTGCCCAACAATAAATCTGCCTGACAATATAGGAGCTGCAGGAGGGCTTGGGTTTGGTCCCTGGGTGAGGAAGATCCCCTGGAGGAGGAGGCCTGATCCCACTCCAGTATTCTTGCCTGGAGAATTCTACGGACAGAGGAGCCTGGCGGGCTACAGGCCATGGGGTTGCAAAGAGTCAGACACGACTAGTGACCGAGCATGCATGGGAGCTCTAGTTTTGGTTAGAGACCACACGTCTTCATACTTAGTACAGTTCCTCTCACATCAAGACCTGATATGATACTTGTTGACTGAATGAATGAACAAATGTGAGGAAAAAATGCACAAACACTGTCAGTGACCATAAGAATTACTGACGATGCCAACAAACATAGGGAAAGACTGGAGTTTCCCACAATAGATTTTAGCCCCAGTTGTACGTTAAGTCTTCCAGTTACCCACTCAGAACAACAGCTAAATGTGATAGCATTAACGTGTACTTTATAGACTAGTGTGGTTCGGCAGTATATGGTATTACTGGGCAAAACGAGGATTTGTATGAACATCGCAGAAGAGAGCATGCAATGAAAGAAGGTTCTCCACCTAACTCACAATTAATTATATCATCTGAGGCTTCATTCTGGCTTTGGAAACAATGGGAACCATAATTACATGTCTAAAGCCCAAAATGGAAGCCCACAAGTGTTTGACAAGGGGAACATAAGGATGATGGAGTGCTTTACCCATCAGCTTGACCACAGAGCAGCCCTGGTGAGTCACGCTTTCAGGCCGCAGTAGGATTTCTCATTACCCTCCATTCTTCTCCGTAAGAATATTGAGCTCGTGGCTACTTGATGGATGTGACTCTGTTTGTGAATTCAGGCTGGCCTGCTGTCTTCCTGGACCTGACCCGTATATAGAATAGCCATGCAAATTAGCATGGGCCTCAGGCCAGGAAAAATTAATCCAGGCTTCAGTGCAATCAAGTAAAAGGTGTCAAAGGGCAACAAAGAGGGGGGTGTGCCTGGGGCCAGGGATGCTCACTTTTTCAGGTTTCTCTGCTCACCACCTGGTGATGGTGATTTAGTTTCTTAAAATTTTGTGACTAGCAAATTGGCAAAAATGTAAGAGAAGCTGGTAGAAGTCTTTCTAAATCTGTATGGGATATGATGGAGGTTCAAGTGAAAGTGCAGTTAAGGCATTCAGAGAGGGCTTCCCCGGCATCAGGTCTGAGTGGGCCTGAGGCGGGCTGCCTCGCCTCCGTCTCAGCACCCAGCCACACCTGGACAGCGCTCTCCACACCAGGCTGTTTCATTCACTTGGTTTGTGATGTTTGTCTGTCCCCTCCATTGGATTGAGGTCCCAGAGGCTGAGGGTCACATCTGTCTTGCCTGCCTCTGATTCCCAGCAAGTGGCACAGGCATTGCAGGAACACAGGAGATGCTGGAGATGCCCCCCAGCCTTCCTCTAATGACAGCAGGCTCCAGGGTCGGCCAGGCCCACAGTTCACTTCGTACCTGACCTTCACTGAACCCCCTGCTGGCCAGTGGCTCTTGTGTTCTGCTTGGGTCCAGGGTGTCTTGAACACTCACTAAGTTTTCTTTTAGCTACGCTGGCAAGATACTAGATGAAACACCACCCAGAGAAAACAACACAGAGGAAAGGCAGGGGCTGGGGTGAAGGGAGGTGTGGATCCAGGGAACAGACGGTCAATAGAGAGCCAGGTGCCAGGCCAGGGTCCCAGAGAGGCTGGAGGTGGAGGGCAAGCATCAGCCTAGACTAAGCATGTGGTGATGGAGACCCGGGCACAATGGTACCCACTTCACAGGATTCCACTTCGATGCTTGCTGCAGGGGCAGAGCCCATAGTAAGAGAAGTAACTGGTATCTAATGAATTCTCAGTCCATGTGCAGAGTCTCCTCCTGGCGGGAGTAACTGACCCAGGACGGGGACAGGTAATCGTCAGAGCTTAGAGGTCAGAGCAGGGAGAATTTGATGGCTGGGATGGTATTATCTCGAGAGAACCAGCAATGTCCCAAGTCTCTGTCAGTGAGTCCCCCTCCCATGAGGTTTGATCGTGTATGTGGTGTCGCCAAGGAACAATGGCACAGTGACAACCAAAGCACACCGTTACCTCCCGGTGCCCCCAACAGAGCGCTCGCTCCCTCGCTGAGCTGGGTCAGAACCAGTGTCTCAGCCAGTGGTCCCCACCCTTCTTGGCACCAGGGACCAGTTTCGTGGAAGACAGTTTTTCCACGGATCAAGGAAGGGGTGGTGGTGATTTCGAGATAACTCAAGCTCATTACATTTATTGTGTGTGCGCATGCCCAGTAGCTTAATCGTGTCCAATACTTTGCGACCCTATGGACTGTAGCCCACTGGGCTCCTCTGTCCATGGAATTTTTCAGACAAGAACACTGGAGTGGGTTGCCATGTCCTCTTCCTGAGCATCTTCCCGACCCAGGGATCAAACCTTGGTCTCCTTGCATTAGCAGGTGAACTTTTTACCACTGAGCCACTGCAAAGCCCACGTTTATATTATTATGTGCACTTTATTTCTATCATTATTACATCAGCTCCATCTCAGATCATCAAGCATTAGATCTCAGAGGTTGGGGACCCCTGGTCTAGATTAAAGGCCACACAACACAAAGACCTCCTCCCTCACAAAAATATGTAAATGATAGAATTAGCAAATTAAAAATGTCTGTAGGAAGAGCGTGGGCACGTGAAGGCAGCTGAGTCCTGGATGAGGTGATCAGAGGTGCTGCTGCCTGAGGCCGTGCCCTAAGATGATGGCAGCCTATGAGTGTCGCCATCGTTCAAGCATCTCTCTGCCTTGGAGAAGAAGGATGTCCCACAAGGAAGCAGCCCATCCAGGATGCAGGTGAACAGGCAGAAGCGTGAAGACATGGGAGGGAAACCATCTGCCCCTGTAGCAGTTGTAATAACAATAATAGTGATGATGATAAATATTTAGACCATTGCAGAGTGCAATGAAATGTACTGTTTAACCTTTACAGCAATCATGTTGATAGCTGTTCTTTGCCTTGAGATAAACAGATTGCTTTAGTAGTTATCCAAGACAGTAGACCTAGGAAGTAGCAGAGACAGAACTCAATACCAAGAGGGCAAAGCCCACCAGCTTTCTGTCCACCACGGAAAGCTGACTTAATCCGTCTGGGGAACCTGAACTGCACTAGTCATCCCAGCCAAGCCCTCTCTTTCCATCACTGGTCCTTCTCGGCATCTTCTGCTGACTCCCAGGAGAGGAAATTTTCTCTCTGGCTATACCTTTCCAATAATGTAAACTCTTTCTGGGAATTTCCTGGTGGCCCAGTGGTTAAGAATCCACTGCAACTATTGAGTCCAGGCACTCCAGGGCCCACAAGCAACAGCTAGAGAGCCTGAGTCCCGCAACTACTGAAGTCCACACGCCACAACTAGGGATTCTGTGCACTTAACAGAAGGTCCTGCACGACCGAAATAAAGATTCTACATGCCACAACTAAGACCCGGCACCACCAAATAAATAAATAAGTATTTTTTAAAAATAAAATCTTTCCAACAATCAGTTAATTCTTACATGCTCATCACTAGTACAGGATTTATGGCGATAGGAACCATCTAAATATATCGGTAACTTGTTTTAAATAAAACAGTATATCTAGGTGCCAAGATACATAGAGCAATGAAATGGACCTTGGAATATGATTACTTATTGCAACAAAAAGATGTCATTTCAAATTAGTGAAAACATGGACTATATAAATGATGACAGAATAAATGATTAGATAAGGGAAAACTCAACTGAATCTTTACCTTAGTCTTTACCATCAACATACAGATACATCAAAAATTTAAGTATAAAAGTACAAAGCCATGAATGTATGGGATAAAAGTTATGACTATTTTTATAATCTTGGAATGAGAAAGGGACTTTTCCATCCCAAGACTGTATTGATACAGCACCTAATTTTAAATCTCATGTAGCAGAAAATTACAAGTAACAGAGAGAAATAATGAACTGGGAAAAATATTTGCAAACTGTGCAACAGACTGAGAGTTAATATATTTACTATACACAGAGCTCCTACAAATCAATAAAAGGAAACAAATAGCCCAATAAAAATGGGAAAGGAAACATACAAGCTTTTTTAAGGTACAAAAGGGTATATTTTATTGACTTATTTACTTTAAATTGGAGTATAATTGCTTTACAATGTTGTGTTAGTTTCTGCTGTACAACAAAGTGAATCAGCT
>SJYC01104684.1:0-30772 GCA_006408675.1 Madoqua kirkii
CTCCCTGTGCTCTACAGCAGCTTCCACTAGCTCTCTACTTCACACATGGTGGTGTATATATGCCCATGCTAGTCTCAGTTCGTCCCACCCTCTCCTTCCTGCTTTGTGTCCATGAACCTATCTGCAGGGCAGACACAGAGAACACATAAGCTTTTAAACAAAGAAGAAATATCAAACATGAAAATGTACTCAATCCTTAATAATAAGCATAGTTGAACAAGTGACTATAGTGTTATTTGTGTGTGTGTGTTTACCTGCCAAATACAAAGAATAAAGAGACTGAAAGCTGCTAGCATGCTAGAGATGTTTTTGCATGCACTGGTAGCTGGCATACAAAATGGTATAACTTCTGGAGGAAAGTTTAGTAATATACACCCAAATTTAAAATATACATACTTACTCTTAGCCCAAGAATTGCAAGTCAAAGTATTCATTTATTTTTACTATGGTGAAAGATATATACAATTTACCATTTGTAACCACTTTAAAATGTACTGTTCAGAAGCATTAAGTACATTCACATTGTTGGGCCATCATCACCACCATCCACCAGCAGAACTTTTTTCTCTTCCCCTATTGACACCCTTCACCTATGAAACAATTGTGTTCTTTCTGTCTCTAGCAATTTGACCACTCAAAGAATTAATCTTAACAAGAAAATTGCATTAAGAGTTACATATATATGCACAAAAGATGTAAAAGATGTAGTCACTCAAAAGGCATTTCTTGAGGACCTACTCAAGGTATGCTAGGTAATAAACGAGACAGACCAGGTTATCTGACTTATGCACAAGTCATGATCAAGAGAAGGCAGACCATAAACAAGCGCATAAAGAATAGAGCACTAAGTTGCCATTAAGTTTGAAGAAAATAAACAGGGACTTCCCTGGTGTTGCAGCGGTTAAGGATCTGCCTTGTAATACAGGGGATGCCGGTTTGATTCCTGGTCCAGGAATTAAGACCTCACTTACTGCAGAACAACTAAGCCCACTCAAGGCAATTATTGAGCCCTCTGGAGCCTATATGCTACAACAAGAGAGTCTGTGTGCCACAATGAAAGATCCAGAATGCCGCAACTAAGACCTGATGCAGCCAGGTAAATAAATACATACTTAAAAAAAAGAAAATAAAAGATTTAATCATATGTGGTAGTGATTTGTGGGGTGGGGGGCAGTAAGAAAAAAGTTCTCTCAAGCACTATTTATAAGAACCAACAAATTAGAAAAACTAAACATCCAAGCAACATCTCTATGAAGATGGAGAATCCATCTGGCCAGATGTCATTGTGTGCCAGTTTATTATAGACCGCGAGAGACTTTCTCAGAACTAACTCCCTTAATTCAGGGTTTTCTTCTGTATTTTCCTGGAGGGCAAGAGTTTCCAACACTTGGGGGTAGAAAATAATGTAGCAGGGGTCCACGCCAATGCTGCTTTATTCCAAGAAGGAATGCATGGATGACAGTTTCAAGTGTTTGATGTCCAACCCCTCCTAAAACTGTAACATAACAGCCGGCAGATGAAGAGGCTGATCTAAATCTCCTTTCTGTGGTTTTACTTTTTTTCTGGCAGACTGAGCAACACGAAAAAAAGTTACAGCGCGTGCATGGGAAACATTCTTCCCTTTTTTCTTGAATAACGGACACGTTGGAGAGCCAGCGTAAGGGGCGACAGCTTTGCTGTGATAAACGCAAAAAAGCATCCAGGGCCTGGCCTACCCTGAGCCGAGGCAGGAAATTCAAGGGTAATATAACACTTTACCGTTAAGTAATGCCATTGGAATAAAACCATGTTTGGGATGACTTTTGGCTCTCACTTGGAATTTCTGTTTCATTTGCTTCCAAAAAGAACTCTTCTCCCATAAAGCTCTTAACTTGCATTTCAAAAGTTTTTGTAGCTGTATAAATGGATGTATGCGAACTGGCCTTGAATTGAAGCTGCATGTCATAGAACACGCAGAAAAACACATCCAATCCAGGACCTCGGTTTTCAGGATGGACCCCAGGCAGCAGCTTCGAGCAATGGAAGTGCGATTCACAGGCTAGAGACCTCACTTGGCCCCCTGCTAGCAGTGTGACTTTGCGTGGATTCTTTGACCTTGGAGCCAGTAAAAGAGGGATAACAATAGTACCCACTCAGAGGGTTTTTTGAGGATAAATCCAAGAATATGAAAGGCTCAGTGCTAGTCTGCCATACAGCTTTTTCCTTCTTTCCTGGGCTTCATAACTGAGCTGGGCATGACTAGCCTCAGCGTAGAAAAAGACTAAAATGGAAAACCAGAATTTATTTTCGTCTGAATAACTTGGCCATGGTTGGACTGTTTTTTCCCTGTTGGTTTTAAGCCATATTTCTCCAGTGCTGCCTCCTAGGTTGAATTTCTGCATGATTGAAACACCATCTTCAGTTTCAGAGGAACTCAGGTGAACTGAAGCATCTCTGCATAACTCGGATGGTGCAGGAATCAGACCCATGGGACACTGGTGAAGGATCTGCAGGTGTTTAGCTGGGAGAAGACTGGGGGTGAGGGTGTGGGGACTGTCTCCAAACATCTGAAGGGTAATATCGTGAAATAGAAATTTGATCAATTCTCCATGGTTCCATAAGTGGAGGCAGATCCAGTTTTATGGATAGAAAAAAATCAGATTGTCAAGAAAAGATGCTGTCTTCTGATGTAAGGAATTCCAGAGGGATCCTATCGGGGAGTAGTTCTTCACATCCCGGGAGTCCTACAGGGAATTCTGCAAGAAAAGAGCTGAGTAAGCGCCCTTTCAGGTTCTTTTCAGGTCAGGGAGGCTGCAGTTGAGGTAGTTACAGAAATGCAACATTTTGCTGCAGGCACTTAAGGAATCAGCCCTAAGAGCTGCAAGGCACACACAGGCGCTCACAGACTGAGCTTTTGTGAGAATTTTAACCTTTCATAACACAAGTGTCATGCCACATTGGGGGGGCGGAGGGTGGGGGGCGGGGAGGCTTTAACCCGCTAGAAAGGAAAACGTTCCTAGTTTAGGTATCATATTCTACAGGTTCCATCATATTTTACAAGTTCCTGCAGACAAAGGGACCAAATGAAATTGAACCACGATCTTGGGCATCAAATTACACTTCACTTTTACCTTTTCCCCCTGTGATTCTGACATAAGTGATTAAAAATGAACCCGAACCTTTGACCTACCTTGTTTTTTTTTTCCTCCTCTCTCTGTTCACCTGCAAACCTCCGCTAGTCGTTTCATAGAGCCTTGGTCAACTGCTTTCAACAGCTAGACATTAAAGCCACTGAGAGCATAAACAGGAAGCTGGTGTTTAGGTGGGAGTTCCTAGGAATTTTATACCACTGACCACAGAGGCCAAGAGCGAAAGGAAATAGGAAAAACAGTGTAAATACCTAGGTGACTAATGACGCGCAGCTCAGCTGGCTTTTCTGAACACTTAACAGGAAGTCTTTCCAGGGGAAACACCCTGCACATTTTTCGGGACCCCGCGTGGCACTATAGGGCCGTATCGGGGCGTTTGCTGGTAACCCAACAGACTCTGCCCACGTCTCTAAGACGCCAACTCGATTTGCATGCGTGGTGCAAACCGCTCGCCGAGCGCCAGGCTCCAGGCCTGGGATTGCAAAGGCTTGGAGGGCCACCCCCTTCCCGGTTCACACCGCGAGCGCCTAAGAGGATTTAGAATCAAGTGGGCACGTTTGCAGGCCTCGTTGTGAAGAGGCAGCTGGAGCGCGGCGCAGCCCCCCGCGCCCCAGGGCTGCATTGTCCTCCGAGGGGCCGCCGCCAGGGCTCCTTTGTGCGCGGGGCTGGCCCTGCCCTCCCGCCCGGGGCCCCGCGGGGCCCCTCCCCGACCTCTCTCCCTCTACCCCGCCACAACAACGCAGACGGCTCCCTCCGGCCCCCGACCCGCCGGCTGCCGCGGGCCCCGAGCCGAGGAGCGGGCAGGGCGGGCAGGCCATCTGCACGGAGACGGACTGCGGCCCCGGAAGGTCAGCGCCCCGACGATCGCCGTCTGAACAGCAGGCCACCCGGGCCTCCCAGCAACACAGGGACATCTGCTCCCTTTCATTCAGAGCCCGGGTTCCGATTTCACCAACTCCCCCCCACCCCCTACTCCCAGCAGACCCGGGCTCCCAGGAGTGCAACGGGAACGGGAGGGGCTGAGCAGATGCGCCGCCCGCCCCCTGCTCCCGGCCTTCGGAGCGGGCAGCTGAGTCCCGCGTGGCGGGGGAGGGGCTCACCCACGTGACCGGGGTGACGTCGTGCAGGGGAGGGGCGGCCAGGCCAAATGGTGGCAGGGTTGGGTCGCAGAGACTGCGACGCGCAGGTGCGTCCTGGGTTTGCGGAGAGGTTGGACCGGGATCCCACCCTGCTAGGAGAGATGACGCCTACCCGCCTCAGGACAGATGGGTTTAACCGTCCGCCTCATCCCTAGCTGGGAAGAACCAGTGAATGCGCGGGAAAGTTTGTAGCGAGCAGAGGCAGGCATTCCTCGTGCGGGGCTCCGGACCCACAGTTGTAAAGCCAGCGGTCTGCGGGTAAGGCCAGACTCTAGCCTGGATGGTTGACACCCAAACTCGTCCTGCCTTTTCTGCTTTGTGTTTGGGCGAAAAGATGGAAGGATGAAAGAATTGCATTTCTGTTATGTTTCCAGCGCTGAACACAGAAACGCTGCATCTTATTCATCTTCGTCTCCTCCGCCTCGTGCAAATATTTCGACGCTAAATTAACGTGCAGAGGGATGCGGGTGTGGTCCTTATGACCTCTGAGTGTAACTGCTGTCCTTTGTTATTTGACAAAAACTAGGGAGAAGGATGGCACCCCACTCCAGTACTCTTGCCTGGAAAATCCCATGGACAGAGGAGCCTGGTGGGCTCAGTCCATGAGGTCTCGAAGAGTCGGACACGACTGAGCGACTTCAGTTTCACTTTTCACTTTCGTGCATTGGAGAAGGAAATGGCAACCCACTCCAGTTGTCTTGCCTGGAGAATCCCAGGGACAGGAGCTTGGTGGGCTGCTGTCTATGGCGTCGTACAGAGTCGGACAGGACTGAAGCGACTTAGCAGCAGCAGCAGCAGCAGCAGCAGCAGCAGCAGCAGCAGCAGCAGCAGCAGCAGCAGCAGCAGCAGCAGGGCCTTGTGGGGCTTCCCAGGTGGCGCTAATGGTAGATAACCCACCTGCCAATGCAGAAGACAGAAGAGACATAGGTTCAACCCCTACATCAGGAAGATCTGGAGGAAGGCATGGCAACCCACTCCAGTCTTCTTGCCTGGAGAATCCCATGGACAGAGAAACCTGGTGGCTACTGTCCATAGTGTTGCAAAGAGTACAACAGAACTTAAGTGACTTAGCACACTTCAGGCGCAGGACATTGCGGAGAAAAAAGTGTGGATGCAAGGAGGTGTTAGTTCATTGTTGCTCCCTCCCACTAAATGTCTTCCCTGCTTTACTTCCTTCCACAAACATTTGATGGAGTGTCCCTGTGAACCAGGGACCAGGCAGTTTGCTAGATCTGGGAAGTAAACTTGACTCTCATTCTGGGTGATGAGAATTGACAGGAATAGGGGATCCCTAAAGCTAGCTAGAGAGGCAAGGGGTCTAAGCAGATGTGGGAGGCAGGTAGTTTACTGGGAGAAGTTCTGTGGCTGACAC
The DNA here is from genome assembly GCA_006408675.1 of Madoqua kirkii. NCBI lineage: Eukaryota > Metazoa > Chordata > Mammalia > Artiodactyla > Bovidae > Madoqua > Madoqua kirkii. The sequence goes on from SJYC01104684.1 coordinate 5,640, forward strand.
AGGTCCCTCTGTGCGGATTCCTCCCAGGTGTGTTTACCTCCTGGTCAGTTTTTAGGCCTCGGGTGAAATGTCACTTCGGTGGCACGTCTAAAATAAGGTTTTCTTGTTAAGTGATCTGCTGCACCTGGTATTTTTTTTTTTTTTTCATATTCATGGCAGGTCCAGTTGGGCAAAGTTCATCATCCTTATTCAACTATAAGCTTCTTGAGGCAGAAACTGGCCTTTTATTCATAGGCAGAGTCTCCATACCCAGCCCAGTGTACCCTAAATATTTGGTGGGCTAATGAATAATCAGACTTTCCTTAAGTTAATGAGAAACTTGTTCCTGAGTTCCTGTGTTTTTTTTTTTTTTAACTTTGTTATTTTTATTTATTTATTTTTGACTGGGCTGGGTCTTCGTTGTTGGTCTCCAACTTTCTCTAGTTGCTGCAAGCGGGGGCTAATCTCTAGTTTCAGTGTGCATTTCTTCTCATTGTGGTGGCTTCTCTTGTTGCAGAGCACAGACACTAGTGTGCAGGGGCTCAGCAGTTGCATATGGGGGGCTCTCGAGCGAGGACTCATTAGTTGTGATGCACAGGCTTAGTCTTCTGGAGGCATGTGGGATTTTCCTGAACCAGGGATCAAACCCATGTCTCCTGGATTGGCAGGTGGACTCTTAACCACTAGACCACTAGGAAAGTCCCAGAGTTTCTGTTTTGGATATATGGACAGGCTACAGCCGCTCCATTCCAGGTACCCCCAGGGGAACCACCAAGAAGAGGGTGACTGGGGTATAGAATTTATTATTTTGTGGTCTTCTTCAGCTTGCTAATTTCAAAACTGTTTTTGCAACATCATTGTGAGGCCATCATGAAATAAATCTGAAGAGAGTTGTTGAGCCCTGGCCAACAGGTTTCTGACTGCAAGGATTTTGGAGCCTCAGTTGGTCTCATACATTGTGTTCAAACCAGAAATATCTAGTAACACTTCACAGCTGGGAGTGTGGAAGGAGTGAAAAGGTAACTTGGCTGCTCTGTTTCCCCCATCTCCTCCTGTGTCCTGGGAGGACAGGCCGTGGGGAGAGATGAGCAGGATTAACTTGCCCTCATCAAGGCCAGCTCCCTTGTCTTGGCCTCTTTGTTGCATCCTGTGACAAATCCTTTCCTTGTTTTTTGATGACAAGGAGAGAATCAAGGATATAGATTAAAGAGTCAGGCTCCAGTGACTGGTGCTGCCTGGCTTCAGTTCAGTCAGTTCAGTCACTCAGTCGTGTCCGACTCTTTACAATCCCATGAATTGCAGCACGACAGGCTCCCTGTCCATCACAAACTCCCGGAGTTCACTCAGACTCACGTCCATTGAGTCAGTGATGCCATCCAGCCATCTCATCCTCTGTTATCCCCTTCTCCTCCTGCCCCCAATCCCTCCCAGCATCAAAGTCTTTTCCAATGAGTCAACTCTTCGCATGAGGTGGCCAAAGTACTGGAGTTTCAGCTTTAGCATCATTCCTTCCAAACAAATCCCAGGGCTGATCTCCTTCAGAAGGGACTGGTTGGATCTCCTTGCAGTCCAAGGGACTCTCAAGAGTCTTCTCCAACACCACAGTCCAAAGGCATCAGTTCTTTGGCGCTCAGCCTTCTTCACAGTCCAACTCTCACATCCATACATGACCACAGGAAAAACCATAGCCTTGACTAGATGGACCTTAGTCGGCAAAGTAATGTCTCTGCTTTTGAATATGCTATCTAAGTTGTCTTATCTCTAACTTTTCTTCCAAGCAGTAAGCGTCTTTTAATTTCATGGCTGCAGTCACCGTCTGCAGTGATTTTGGAGCCCCAAAAAATAAAGTCTGACACTGTTTCCACTGTTTCCCCATCTACTTCCCATGAAGTGATGGGACCGGATGCCATGATCTTTATTTTCTGAATGTTGAGCTTTAAGCCAATTTTTTCCACTCTCCTCTTTCACTTTCATCAAGAGTGTTTTTAGTTCCTCTTCACTTTCTGCTATAAGGGTGGTGTCATCTGCAGACTCTGTCATTAAAAAGTCTGCCTCTTCTTAGCTGTGTGGCTTTGGAGGCCTTCCTTAGCCTCTCTGTGCCTCAGGCACTTTGTAATGAAAGATAATAGTATGTACTGTTATACTTTTAAAAATTCTTGTGCGTACAATTGGCCTTTGAGCATGAGTTTGAACTGTGAGGTTCAACTTATATGCAGATTTCTTTCAATAAGTTCAGTATTGCATGGTCAGTGCATGGGTTGACCCTCAGATGCTGAGCCGTAGGTACAGAGGAACCAAAGATAGGCAGGGTAGACTATAAATTATATGTGGATTTTCATGGAAGGTCAACTGTTGACCTTCAACATGGAAGAGTGAGGCCCTTAAACCCCTGGTGTCCAAGGGTCAACTATATTAAGAATTCTCATGATAGGCATAAGTTTGATTTAAATGCTGATAGTTGATTAATTAAATGTTGAATATACAACCTCTAATAGGTTAACGTAACTCCATAAGTCATGTGTCAGTAGAGCGAGTCACAGGGGATTAAGTCCTGACAGAGGAGATTTTCTTTGCCTCTGCTGGATTTTCATGGAAGGTCAACTGTTGACCTTCAACATGGAAGAGTGAGGCCCTTAAACCCCTGGTGTCCAAGGGTCAACTATATTAAGAATTCTCATGATAGGCATAAGTTTGATTTAAATGCTGATAGTTGATTAATTAAATGTTGAATATACAACCTCTAATAGGTTAACGTAACTCCATAAGTCATGTGTCAGTAGAGCGAGTCACAGGGGATTAAGTCCTGACAGAGGAGATTTTCTTTGCCTCTGCCTCCCTGGTGGCTCAGAGGTTAAAGCATTTGCCTACAGTGTGGGAGACCTAGGTTTGATCCCTGGAGAAGGAAATTGGCAACACACTCTAGTATTCTTGCCTGGAGAATCCCACGGACGGAGGAGCCTGGTAGGCTGCAGTCCATGGGGTCGTGAAGAGTCGGACACTACTGAGCGACTTCACTTTCACTTTGGAACTCAAAGGTCACCTTCGGGACCTTCATCATTGATTGCTGTTCCCTCCAGAAGGATTCCAATCCTTTTACTTTTCATTTGTTTGAGATTTAAAATTTTTGTACTGAAGTATAGTTGATTTACAATGTTATGTTAGTTTCAAGTGAAAGTGAAAATTGCTCAGTCATGTCCAACTATTTGTGACCCCGTGGACTATACAGTCCATGGAATTCTCCAGGCCAGAATACTGGAGTGGATAGCCTTTCACTTCTCCAGGGGATCTTTCCATCCAGGGATCAAACGCAGTTCTCCCACATTGCAGGCAGATTCTTTACCAGTTGAGCCACAAGGAAGTTTCAGGTCTATAGCAAAGTGACTCAGTTAGAGATATATATATATATATATACACACACACATATATTGTTTTTTAGATTCTTTTCCCTTACAAACTACTGAGTATAGTTCCCTGTGCTCTACAGCAGGATTCCAGTTCTTTACCAGCATTTACAGAGCTCTCCTACTTAATAAATTTAGTTGTGATTCCATTTCCCTTTATTCTCAAAGAGAGAATCAGAGTAGCTGTCTATCGAGATTCAGACATTTTGCCCACAGTCCATTTTCTGACTGAGTAGCCAAGTGCTAAGTTCCTCTGCATCAGAGTTGTGATCCAGAAGCCCACACTATCTTAAACAATAGCAACCTATTTATAACAAAAAGTAAATGGGATCTTGCATTGTTTGTTGCAGCTTAATTTGACCATGGGGAAAAAAAAATCAGTACTGGATTCCCAGAGAAGAAACATTTTCAGGGGCTGTTGGTAAGAAAACAGTGAAAAAAATTCACATTGTTTGGAAATTCCACTTACACCAGCCAGGCTCAAAGAAGGCTGCTTCTGGAAATTCAGAGGTACTCCGAAAATGAGTGTAGAAATGGTTTCTTATCCATATGTGTAATATGAACAGTTTCACTCCTTCAATTTATTTTCTGCAAAGGACATTGGCTTGGGTGGAGCTTGCTAGACTAGATTTTTGGAGTAAGTCTGTTTTCAGATATAATCTCCAATGCATTCATGAAAGTGTCATACTTTGAAACAGGAAACAAACGACAAACTTTTTCAAATGTTGTCTCTGTGCATAGATAGAATCTCAGTGCCTAGAACCTTGTGTGGCTTACATATCATCACATTATCATCATACTGATAACGGATTTTAAGAAGATGCTCTTTAAAAAAAAATTCATTGAAGAATGCTGATTTAACTTTTGCTGTACAGCAGTGACATATATATATGTACATTTTTTCATATTCTTTTCCATTATGGTTTATCACAGGAGATTAAATCTAATTCCTTGTGAAAGACAGAAGGACCTTATATGTATATATGTATCAGTTCAGTTCAGTTCACTCGCTCAGTCATGTCCGACTTTTTGCCACCCAATGGACTGAAGCACGCCAGGCCTCCCTGTCCATCACCAACTCCCAGAGCTTGCTCAAACTCATGTCGATCGAGTCGGTGATGCCATCCAACCATCTCATCCTCTGTCATCCCGTTCTCCTCCCTTATATATGTTTTATATATATATATATATATATATATATATGCTTTTCATATTCTTTCCTGTTATCGTTTATCACAGAAGATTGAATATAGTTCCCTGTGCTATTCAGGGCCTTGTTTATCCATTCTCTCCATATTGATACAATACTTGGCATCTGCTAATCCCAACTCCCAATCTTTCCCTCCTCCACACACACTTCCCTCTGGCAACTACAAGTCTTCTCTATGTCTATGATTCTGTTTCTGTTGTTTCTGTTTTGTAGATAAGTTCATTTGTACTGTACTGTAGATTCACATAAAAGTGATATCATACGGTATTTGTCTTTCTACTAAGAAGATGCTCTGAAAGCAGCATTCGGTTTTAGTCCTGGAGTATATCTTGGGTACCATCTCAGTGCCTTTGGGCATCTTTTGTCCTTTATTATGGCTACTGATGCAGGCTGTGAGCAGCTTCCTGTGCAGGCAACCTAACAGGCCCTTGCCTCTTACCCACACCTCACTTCTCTGTTAAAGCTTCTAGAGTCTGTCCTGGAGCTTCTGTGAGCCACATGGGGGCCCATGCATTAAGCCAGAAATTCAGAGGACTAAGTTTGCAGTGGAGTGGTGGGGGCGGGGGCCCAAATCTTTAAACATTAGAGCATAAGCACTTATGGATAAACCCATTCCTTTCTTCCTCAGCTGCTGAGAGGGCAGTTGGATGATGGCCCTCAGCTGTTAGCTCTGGGGTTTGCATCAGCTAAAGAAATCTGCCTGGGGATCTGAATATCACACCTCCTTCTACGGACAACCTACCTTGAGTGGGCCTCTTGCCCTAACTTGGGACAACTCTAAAAGGCTGCCCCATGTCAGAGCTCCACGTGGGTTGGCTGCTGACTGGATCACATCTCCACTTCTCTCTCTAATCTTGCTTCCCCCTCTCCCATCTAAAGTATTGATCCCAAGAGTGGTCCTTAATCAACTACTTCCCTGGAACACGACCTACAACAGCCTGTAAAACTTGGGTCATGACCAGATGAGATCATTTGTATTTGTAGACTGGTGAGGTCAATGAATGAAAAACTTGGGCTATAAAAAGTACTTCATCTTATTAATACCAAAGTATTATAAGCCTCTTGTTAGTTGTCAACTGACTTTTTTTTAGCCATCAATTGATTTTGATTAAAATATACATATAAGGAGAAAAGGGAACTCTTTGAGAATTCCTAAATACTTTCAGTCTGGGCACATCTGAATTCAAATGCCAGATTTCCAACCCTGCTTTCAATTCTCAGTTTGGATTTTAGCCATTTCATAAAAAAGAGAATGCATTTTTGCGGAGCTAAGTTAATGTATACGTTCCCTAGAGTTCTGATACATGGTCAGAAACTTTAGGACATTTGTGGATTCATTTATTCACATCTGAAATCCCAAGGTTTTTGTGCCTGCTTTGCATACATGGCTTCTATGTCAGCTCGATCAGTTCTTGAAACTGAACCATGCCAATAAGGCAGATGTACAATAACTCAGATACATGCCAAGACTTGTATACAGTGGGCAGTTGCAGAAACTTAAACACATTCAGTTTTTATCAAACTCTATAAATATTTTCTTGATTTCTGACTCCATATTCACCCAATAGCAGCTCCATGAACTCTGTCAAGGTTTGAGGGGACTCAGGGCTGATCAGAAAAGATAGAATTGGTGTCCCCACCTGCTGTCTGTTTGCACATGTGTCCACTTAGGTCTGAATGCCTGGACAAATCAGCAGGGCATGTTTCTCTTCATCCCTTCAAGTTCAGCTCTCATCTCATCAGAAAGAAACGTCTCATCCCATCTTGGATCCTTTGGGAAAAGAACAAAGTGGCTCCTCCAAATTCATTAACATTTTTTTAAATTAATTTATTTATGTCTGTGCTGGGTCCTCCTTGCTGCATGGGCTTTTCTGTAGTTGCAGCGAGCGGGGGCTACTGTCTAGTTCCCGTGCTCCAGCATCTCGTTGCAGTGGCTTCTCTGTTCTGAAGCACAGACTCTAGGGTGATTGGGCTTCTGTAACTGTGGCACGTGGGTTCTAGCGTGCTGGCCCAGTAGCTGTGGCACGCAGGCTTAGTTATTCTGTGGCATGTGGGATCTTTCCTGACCAAGGATTAACCCATGCCTCCTGCATTGGCAGGTGGATTCTTTTTACCGCTCAACACCAGGGAAGCCCCTCCAAGTTCTTTCATGACAGTTATTGAGCTAAGTGGTTCAGAAAACTTCTCCAACTCTTGGCAACCCGGTGGACTATAGCCCGCCAAGCTCCTCTGGAGTGGGTTGCCATTCCCTTTTCCGGGGTCTCATCAGTGCACACAAGAGGACTGCTGACCGGTGTCGTGAGCCTGAATGGCCTCCTCCCCGGGACAGTTCAGAGGAGGATGCCTTGGACGTTGGGCACATCTCTTCTTTGGACTTGAGTAAAGAACTGAGGACTTTCCCTCTTTTCAGATGCTCCCTCTGTGGTAAGTGAACCAGCTTTTCCACTTGATGTCAAGCCTCTCAGATCTTCTACTGGAAGGAGCACGAGGGCTGAGTCATCTGTGGATACTGACATTGCCCATGGGCCTAGTGGCCCCACCTTCCTGCATTCCCAGCTCTGCTCTTCCTGGTTTGCATGATTCTATCAGTTCTAAACATCTCTGGTTAGGAGGACTGTAAGAGTGAACCCCATCATCCTCCCCAGCTTTGAAGGCTCTGACATGTGTGCCGTTCTTCTGCCATCGTGAGGGCTGCAGGGGTGAGTAGACCAGGCAGAAGAGACCAGGAGAACAGAGCAGTCCAGGGGAGTGATTTAGCCCAGGTCCTGTCAGAGCCTGAGTCAGAGCTCACTGCTGCTGGGCCCTGTGTTTCCTCAATTAGGTTAGCCTGTCTCCCTCACAGTTGATTTAGCCTGTGCCCGGGGAGATGATCTCTGGGAATATTGAACCCAGCCCTCCTGTTCACCTCATCTGTGTGTATTTGGATGCCAGCATCCTTGCATTGGTACTTTTCCTCTTTCTTCAAGCACATTTGCCCTTTCCCTTTGACTATTCCATTGAAAAGGCTGCTGTTGAAAATAATAGTAAACTTTTGCTGTACAGTAAGTCCCCTACATGCAAATGAGTTCCATTCTGAGAATGTGATCATAAGTCTAATTTGTTCGTAAACCTAACAATGTTTGCCATGTTTCTTCTTCACGTTTTTATAAAAGCTTTCAGCTCTCTCTTGAATCAGCACTAAGCTGAACAGGACTCAACACTGATGCTGATCCTGCATCTACACACTGAGACATTTTTCCATCTCCTTCATCCACTTTTCCCTGTCTGTGATGTTATTGTCAACATCACTGGCACAGCAGACACCGCGTGTTCCATAGTCTTGTCCTTATTCTTTAGAATCCTGCCGATGGTTGAAGGATTCGTGTTATGAGAACGATCTACATCTACCAGCGTTTCGCCCTCGGCACTCTCTCAGTTATGTTCACTTTTGTTTCCATCATTGTCACTTGGCACTTCTTAGCAGTACCAGCTACATCACTGCTGCTTTTAGGCTTGTTTCCAGACATTCTGGGCTTGAAATAAAGGCCCTGCACTACTGTACTCGTACAGTAAAGTACAAAAAAGCACAACCACTAGGAGAGGATGCACACACGTGACAGTGTATGCCAGACGCATGAATGAACTTATATGTGTTTGGACATATTAACACATGGCAACCCCTCTGTCCATGGGATTTCCCAATAAGAATACTGGAGTGGGCTGCCATTTCCTGCTCCAAACAATGACAATAGATACGAATATTTGGAGGGATTTCTGAAGGGGAAGTGTATTAAAATAGGCTTTATAACCACTATCAGACTTTTATATTTGATTTCGGACTGAATTATAGTCTGTTTGAGAATTTATCTATCAGAGACTTTCTTGGAAGTCCAGTAGCTAAGACTCAACACTTCTAATGCAGGGGGCATGGGTTTGATCCCTAGTTGGGAAATTAAGATTCAGTATGGCACGTAGTACAGCCAAAAAGGAAAATAAAGAAGAGAAGAATTTACTCATCTTTATATGCCTGTAGTTAACGAAACTAATAATAGCAGCTTTGTAATTATGTATAGTGATTTACAGTTCACATCCAAAGTAATGTCAGTCCTTTGAAAAATTGTCCCAAATCTCCACTACTCTAGTATGTATAAGTGAACCTGCACAGTTCAAATTTATGTTACTTTTGTTTCCATCATTGTCACTTGGCACTTCTTAGCAGTACCAGCTACATCACTGCTGCTTTTAGGCTTGTTTCCAGACATTCTGGGCTTGAAATAAAGGCCCTGCACTACTGTACTCGTACAGTAAAGTACAAAAAAGCACAACCACTAGGAGAGGATGCACACACGTGACAGTGTATGCCAGACGCATGAATGAACTTATATGTGTTTGGACATATTAACACATGGCAACCCCTCTGTCCATGGGATTTCCCAATAAGAATACTGGAGTGGGCTGCCATTTCCTGCTCCAAACAATGACAATAGATACGAATATTTGGAGGGATTTCTGAAGGGGAAGTGTATTAAAATAGGCTTTATAACCACTATCAGACTTTTATATTTGATTTCGGACTGAATTATAGTCTGTTTGAGAATTTATCTATCAGAGACTTTCTTGGAAGTCCAGTAGCTAAGACTCAACACTTCTAATGCAGGGGGCATGGGTTTGATCCCTAGTTGGGAAATTAAGATTCAGTATGGCACGTAGTACAGCCAAAAAGGAAAATAAAGAAGAGAAGAATTTACTCATCTTTATATGCCTGTAGTTAACGAAACTAATAATAGCAGCTTTGTAATTATGTATAGTGATTTACAGTTCACATCCAAAGTAATGTCAGTCCTTTGAAAAATTGTCCCAAATCTCCACTACTCTAGTATGTATAAGTGAACCTGCACAGTTCAAACCTGTGTTGCTTTAACGTCAACTGTAACTTATATTACATGCCTGACTCCTTAGCAGACAGACTTCTCCAAAGGGGAACTTGGTTTTTTCATTTGCAGGCTTTGTGATTTGACTCATGATAAATAAATGAGATAAATGAATGAATGGAAGAACGAATGATATTCCTATATTAAGTATTTGATAAATACTTGATTATGATAGAATGCTGCTGCTAAGTCAATTCAGTCGTGTCCGACCTTGTGTGACCCCATAGACAGCAGCCCACCAGGCTCCTCTGTCCCTGGGATTCTCCAGGCAAGAATACTGGAGTGGGTTGCCATTTCCTTCTCCTATGATAGGATAAAGAAGAATATAAGCAGATAAATATTGCTAATAGCCGTGGAAAAAAATATTTGTTGGAGAAAGTTTGGAGTTGTAGATAAAACTAAATCTGTAAATTTTCCTGAGTACCTTTATCCCTAGGATAGATAATGAGGTGTCAGAGGCATTAATCTGGGCCAGCCCTTCTGCAGTGTTGTGAAATTGATTTAATTCCATCCCATCTTTCCTTAAGACTTAGAAAGTATTCCAGGATTTGAAAAAATATAGAACAAATAGCTGCCGTGTAATTTGTAGAGTATCAGCTTCTTCTCTGCATATTTTCTCCTTCAAGCTTAAATGTTACTCTCAGAATTATGCACTATAATAATAGTCCAACCAAAAAAGTCTTTCTGGGACTAATGCATAAAATATGTGGATGCAATTTGAAGACTGAAAAATGGTCCATTCTTAGGGGGAAAAGGATTCATAAGAAAGTTACTGCCATTCTGGGGAAACAGAATATGATTCTCTACAAGGTTAGTTGATTTTAAATACTGATTCCCAAACTGTTCAATAAAATATGAATACTTATTATGGCAATCCGTATCACACACTATACATCCTATTTTGGGGGTGATATGTGCCTTCTTGAAGAAATTTACACTAACTAGGTAATGTCAAACATTATAAAGTGTGTGGAAATTGAGTCTGAAGTTCTTCTTCCTTATTGGTCTCCCAACTAGATTTCAACCTGTAGGAAAAGACTAAAACTATAAACAGTACTCAGTATCCATGGTAACATGCCTAAGAAGGTAATTATTTTTTTCTTTACATTTTTAAATTTCAGAGTTTAATAGCATATTATATGCATTGCCCCAGGCCCACAGTTCCTCCAGTTGGTCATTAAGTATCAGGGAATACCCTTTCTACCAGTCACTATTGCTAAAATAAAATACCACTTACAAGCCCTGGTGAACAAACGATCTACAGTGGCAGTGGCAGGCACACCTTGACTGTCTAGCTAGTTGGCATAGAAAGCAAGAACCCTCAGAGTACCTGGCCCAGAAGCCTAGCCGTGTCCTGAGAGCAATGTTCACTGGGAAATCTTTTCAGTTGCAGTTAATTAGATTCAAGAAACACCTCCGTCCTTCAGGTACATCCACCAGAAGAAAGGTCTTGAGTTCACGTTCTCATCTGGTCACTGACAACAAGAGCAAAGCATTCTGGGTATATCCAACCAATATACATTAATTCCATCTGACCATGGAGAACTACTTTCTGATGGACCAATTAGGTAGTGAGGATTTTGTACTATTTAGTTTTAGTTTTTGTTTTTAAGGAAAACTCACATTTACAGCAAACCAGATGATTGAGTGGAGAAGGCAGTGGCACCCCACTCCAGTACTCTTGCCTGGAAAATCCCATGGATGGAGGAGCCTGGTAGGCTGCAGTCCATGGGGTTGCGAAGAGTCAGACTCAACTGAGCGACTTCACTTTGACATTTCACTTTCATGCACTGGAGAAGGAAATGGGCAACCTACTCCAGTATTCTTGCCTAGAGAATCCCAGGGATGGGGGAGCCTGGTGGGCTGCTGTCTGTGGGGTCGCACAGAGTCAGACATGACTGAAGCGACTTAGCAGTACCAGCAGATGACTGAGAAGGTATAAAGGCAGAATTTACATAACAGAATCTATCTGATGTGGGTTCTACACAGGCTGAGTGGTGACAGTATTTTCAAATAATCCAGAAAATCCAGTCCAAGTTGAAACCAAAACTCTTTTCTGAATTACAGAGACTCCCTTTTTCCTTGGCCCCTGAACACCTGGGTAACTGACTCCAGACAGGTGCCCCTCTTTTGGCTTGGGTTTGCCTGCAGAGGCACTCTCTGTAAACCCGTCCCAGATGCCTTATGCAAACAAAAGGAAAAATATGTGCTGAAAACTAGAGCTAATCTAGGAAGTTCCAAATTTAGATCAGATTCTTTTCTTCCAAGAGTTTGTTTGTAAATCAGTTTTTGGAACGTGGGGCAAACATTTTCCCATACATGTGGCTGTGTAAATGTCACCCTCATGGAAATGAACAAGTACACAGGAGCAAGAACATCTTTTATCAGCTGTTTCGTTCACTCTTTTTCAGCTACATTATGGATTAAGTGGGCCGTTTTTCTAGGCTGGTCTAAGAGCTGGACCACCATGTGCGATAGTTTGTATGGGAAGTTAGTTGAACTCAAAAATCTAGCTGGGAGGAACTCTCCTCCTGCTGCCAAAACTTCACAGGGAACAGGAATTCTCTCTGGTGGTTCTGATAACACTGCCCACAAGCAAGAAGGGGCAGCTCTTTCGGTGTAAGGGATATTCATAAATTTGGTGTTTGTATTTTGGGAACTGCCAGCACTTAATTTAGAAAGCATTACAACTGTAATTGGCTGAAGGTGAACTTCACAGAGTTTAGACCAGGAAGTTGAATTAAAAAACATAAACAATAAAGCAAAATATAGAACCAAGATTTGAACAGAGATAGACCCTGGGAGGAAGAACTTCATAGCAAGGCTGTGAGCAAGACCAGTGTTCCAGGGCCAAAGAAGGCAATGAGCTCATTTCTTTAGTAGAAAAAGAGAAATTTAAGAGGCCCAAAACCATGGATTGTGATACAATCCACACAAACTCCTTGCTTTTCTTTGGTCCCTGTCTATGCTGCCTCTAAAAGTTAAAAAGTTCTGAGTAGCCTAAGCTGTCTTGAAATCATGCGACCATCCCATTCCCCGTCTGTGATCCACACCCCAGCAACTTGCCCTACCCCCAAAAGCTGTGTGCGGCAAAAGCTCTCCTTCTAGACATTCCCCAGTTGGTTTTGCTTCCAAATGGCAAGAGAATTTTTTTCAGCCAGAACATGTGTAAATACATATATACATATATATATGTGTGTAATATCCATTCTTTTTTTTTATATTGTTGTCCATTATGGTTTATCATGCAAAAGCGCTGTGTGCCTAGTCGCCTCAGTTGTGTCTGACTATTTACAACCCTATGGACCACAGCCTGCCAGGCTCCTCTGTCCATGGGATTCTCCAAGCCAGAATACTGAAGTGGGTTGCCAGGCTCTTCTCCAGGGGGTCTTCCTGGATCAAGGATCAAACCCATGTCTCTTATGTCTCTTGCATTGGCAGACAGGTTCTTTACCACTAGTGAAACCTGGAAGCCCATGGTTTATCATAGGATATTGAATATAGTTCCCTGTGCTATACAGAAGACTTTATTGTTTACCCATCCTATGTATGTAAAAGCTTACATCTGCTAACCCTCACCTCCCACTCCATTCATCCCCGAACCCCCTACTCCTTGCCCACATTAGTCTGTTCTCTATGTTTGTAATTCTGTTTCATAGTTACGTTGATTTGTGTCATAGTTCAGAGTCCACATACAAGCGATACGATATTTGTCTTTCTCTTTCTGACTTACTTCACTTAGTAAGAGAATCTCTAGTTGCGCCCATGTTGCTGAAATGGCATTATTTCGTTCTTTTTTATGATTGGGTAGTATTCCACTGTATATGTGTACTACATTTTCTTTATCCATTCATCTGTCTGTGGACATTAGGTTGTTTCAGCTATTGTGCATAGTGCTATGAACTATAGTGCATAGTTCATATTGTGCATATGAACATAGGGGTGCATGGATCTTTTTGAATATATGCCCAAGGGTGCATGGATTTTTTGAATATATCCCCAGGAATGGGATTGCTGGATCACATGGTAACTCTAGGTTTAGTTTTCTGAGGAACCTCTATATTGTTTTCCATAGTGGCTGCAGCAATTTATATTCCCACCAACAGTGTAGGAGAGTTCCCTTTCCTCTACACCCTCTCCAGCATTTGTTATTTGTGGACTTTTTAATGATGGTCATTCTGACTGATATGAGGTGATATCTCATTATAGCTTTTTTAAAATTTTAGGCAAGGAATATGACTTTATTTGGAGAGTTGGCTGACGAAGAAAATGTCTACTAATGTCTCAAAATAACCAATTTATCAGAGTCTGGAAGCCAGGATTTTATAGATCACAGATGAGAGGAGGTGAGGAAACAAAATTAAAAGGCCATTAATGTTTCAAATATCTCCTAAATGTCAAGACTCAGGCTGGGTGAAGAGTTAATTTCTTCCTTCCTGCCATCTGCATTTCTCTAGTAATTAGCAATGCCGAGAGAATCCCAAGGACAGAGGAACCTCGTGGGCTACACTCCATGGGGTCACAAAGAGTCAGACATGACTGAGTGACTTAACACACACACTAGCAATGTTGAGCTCAAAGCTGTTTGGAAATCACTTCTTAGGGTTATTTAACAAAAGGCCCACATAATATGCTGTTTCCACTGCACCAACATACAAAAGTGTGTGTGAGCCTGCTAGGCTCCTCTGTCCATGGATTTTACAGGCAAGAATACTAGAACAGGTTGCCATTTCCTACTCCAGGGAAGCTTCCCAATCCAGGGATCGAATGCATTTCTGTTGCATCTCTTGTACTGGCAGGCAGATTCCTTACCACTGAGCTAGCTGGGAAGCCCAACATACAAAAGTGGCTGTATGCACAGCTGCTGTTGGAAGAGAAAGGGAAATAGCAGTCTAATGGTTTGGGTAGATTCAAAGCATAAGGTAAATTTACATCAATGATAGGAGATTTTTCCACTCCTTTGGACCTGAAATTTTAAGCATCTGTGGAGCTGGTTCCTGTCTCATTTTTCAGCTTAGTGCTTTCAAATATGTTAATTTCAGACAAATGCTTCTTGCTGCTGCTGCTGCTTGCTGCTGCTGCTAAGTCACTTCAGTCCTGTTCGACTCTGTGCGACCCCATAGACGGCAGCCCATCAGACTCCCCCGTCCCTGGGATTCTCCAGGCAAGAACACTGGAGTGGGTTGCCATTTCCTTTTCCAATGCATGAAAGTGAAAAGTGAAAGTGAAGTCGCTCAGTCGTGTCCGACTCTTAGCGACCCCGTGGACTGCAGCCTACCTACTTAGTTCAAATACCTTCTTGGATGAACCAAGGGCAGAGGAACAGGACAGTCAATTTAAAACATAGATACATTACAAACTAATGAGATTATTGCAAGTCTGACTTGGTGGGAAACCCTAGCCTCTGGGCTGTCTGCCCCCGCGGCAGTGCACTGTGGCACAGCAACTTCCCAGCTTCATGATGTTTGGAAAGCGTGGTTTGTACAAATCAGATCATCAAAATATATCAGTCTCGTCAATGTCAATGCTGACCTAGAAAATTCATGGACAGAGTAAAACCGACCACCTTTGTCATCCGCGTCAGAAGGGTTTCCCCTCTTGGTTGGTGGTTTTATGCTCTCGGTCATTTCAAAATGAAATTTGAATAAGGATTGACATACATCCACATATATACACATAGCATACTATCCCAGAGAAGGCAATGGGAACCCACTTCAGTACTCTTGCCTGGAAAATACTATGGATGGAGGAGCCTGGTAGGCTGCAATCCATGAGGTCACGAAGAGTTGGGACACGACTGAGCGACTTCGCTTTCACTTTTCACTTTCATGCATTGGAGAAGGAAAGGGCAACCCACCCAGTATTCTTGCCTGGAGAATCCCAGGGATGGGGGAGCCTGATGGGCTGCTGTCTTTGAGGTCACACAGAGTCGGACATGACTGAAGCAACTTAGCAGCAGCAGCATGATACTATCCACAGTATCATCAGTTCAGTTCAGTAGCTCAGTCGTATCCGACTCTTTGCAACCCCATGAACTGCAGCACGCCAGGCCTCCCTGTCCATCACCAACTCCTGGAATTCACTCAGACTCATGTCCATCGAGTCAGTGATGCCATCCAGCCATCTCATCCTCAGTCATCCCCTTCTCCTCCTGCCCCCAATCCCTCCCAGCATCAAAATCTTTTCCAATGAGTCAACTCTTCGCATGAGGTGGCCAAAGTACTGGAGTTTCACCTTCAGCATCATTCCCTCCAAAGAAACCCCAGGGCTGATCTCCTTCAGAATGGACTGGTTGGATCTCTTTGCAGTCCAAGGGACTCTCAAGAGTCTTCTCCAACACCACAGTTCAAACGCATCAATTCTTCGGCACTTAGCTCTCTTCATAGTATATATATATTGATCAGTTCAGTTCAGTCGCTCAGTCATGTCCGACTCTTTGCAACCCCTTGGATTGTTGCACACCAGGCCTCCCTGTCCATTACCAACTCTCAGAGTTTACTCAAACTGATGTCCATTGAGTCTGATGCCATCCAACCATCTCATCCTCTGTCGTCTCCTTCTCCTCCCACCTTCAATCTTTCCCAGCATCAGGGTCTTTTAAATTAGTCAGTTCTTTGCATCAGGTGGCCAAAGTATTGGAGTTTCAGCTTTCAACATCAGTTTTTCCAATGAATATTCAGGACTGGTTTCCTTTAGGATGGACTGGTTGGGTCTTCTCCAACACCACAGTTCATATTGATCCTATGATACAGTACGTATTGATACTATGTATAAAATATATAACTAATGAGAAGCTACTGTATAGCACAGGGAACTCTACTCAATCCTCTGTGGTGACCTAAATGGGAAGGAAATCCAAAAACGAGTGAATCTATGTATACGTATGACTGACTCACCTTGCTGTATAGCGGAAACTAACACAACATTGTAAAACAACTATACTCCAATAAAAACTTAAAAAAAAAATCTGAGGTGGGTAAAAGGGGTTGTATATGTTATCCTGTCCTTTCTTCCTAAATTTTGTGTTTGTTAATGTGTGTTATGAGGTAAATTTAAAAAATCCTCACTGATCATCACAGATAGGCTGGAAGAAGGTCTTCCTGAATCACCAGTATCTGGATGATGAAACCAATTGGACACACATGAAGTCTGATTGTTTTACATAGTTCCACTTGACTATTTATTAGACTTCCATAAGCAACAGTGACTGAGGAAGTTTCGTCAACAAAATGACATGGTTGGTCTTGACTCATCTATCCTTTGCTGTACTCCACTTTTGCTCTTGAATGCGCCTGGGTTGCATTCTCTGCCTCTAAGAATCGCAGATCGTCCAGTGGTGGAAACAAGGTAGGGGACTTCCCTGGTGGTTAAGACACCACTTTCCAATGCAGGGGCCACAGGTTTGAACCCTGATTGAGGAACTAACAGCCCATGTGTAGGAAAGAAAAAACAAGAGTTGGAAAGGGAGGAAGGACCGTGTAGGTCAAGGACTGGCAAACTCTTCTGTAAAGGGCCAGAGGATAACTATTGCCAGCCTCACAGGCCATATGGTCTGTGTCACACTACTCAGCAAGAGCCATGTGGCCTGAAAGCAGCCACAGACAATACAGAAACAGAGGAGAATGGCTGTGTTCCAACAAAACTTTATTTACAAAAACAGGCAACATGCAGAATTTGACTGGTGGATATTACTTTGTTAACCTCCAATCTAGTCCAGCTTCCTCACTTTACAGATAAGGAAAAAGCAACCTGGGAAGACTGGGAATTTCCCAGAGTCACTAGATAGTCCAAAGTGAAGCAGATCCCAAATCTAGAAATTGAATCTAGAATCCAGCTTTATTTCCACCATGCTATGTCAGTCTGTCTTATTTCATGAAGCTGCTCCTGCCCTGTAGATGACATAGGTTTGAATCAGAAAGTGGTATTTGAGGAAATTATTCTCTGGTAACATCAATTAATTAATAAAAAGTACTTTGAAGGAGAGATTTTATAGGATAGTGTCACTAATTATTGACACGACTCAACGCCATTGTTATGTTTCAAGGTGGCATTAAAGGAGTGAAAAATTGAAAGATTGTTATTATGTCATAGTGTCTCATTTTAACAAGGTTTTTTTTCACTAGAGTTGATTTGAATAAGGCTAGAGAACTCGAGGTTCCCATTCACCAATGAGCAATTAGCCTCCAAAGCAGAAGCTCTTAGTGTGGAATTCAGGGGGTTGATGAATCTCTGAAATTCATGCACAAGTTTCTGTGCAAGTACATTTCTTCTCAGGTGCACTGTTTTCTTCAGATCCCCAAAGGCAGGGGTCCCCAGCCTCCAGGATCTAATGTCTGATGATCTGAGGTGGAGCTGATGTAACAATAATCAAATTAAAGTACACAACAAATGTAAAGCATTTGAATCATCCCAGAACTACCCTGCTTCCTCTGGTCTATGGAAATACTGTCTTCCATGAAACTGCTCCCTGGTGCCAAAAAGCTTGGGGACCACTGCCCACAGGAATTTGTGACTTCCACTCCAATTTACAGAATTCTAGATGGTGAAAGATCCTTGTCCAACCATCCTGCCTAAAGAAAAAGAGTTCCAATCAACCAGGTCCCTTTCTTAACGTGTAGCCTCAGTGGCTGGCTCTCTGGAGGGGAGTTATCTGGCCACCAAAAGAGTTCCAGAAGGGGAGAGAAAAGCAGTCAGTTGACACAGGTGGATACACAATATAATCAGAGGGATGAATTAAGCATCACAGGCCCCAGGAGCAATGATACTCAAAGTTAGCAGACAGTAGCACTGTCTGCTATCAGAATAAGTCTCAGAATAAGACCTCCACCTGTGACTGACACTTGGAAGGCAAAACTGAGCTCTCAGCAGCTGGTGTGTGGGCTCTACTTCTGGCAGCATGGTGGAGTGAATGGACTCAGCCACTCCTCCTGGTGCAAACACAATGAAATCCTCGATGGAATGGAATTTTTAAAAAAAATGCTGTTTAATGCAAGTTGAATTTAAACAACAACAAAAGTGGAAACTCTCACATGCCAGGAGCATAGTGAATTCAAATGAGAATGGTCTGTCTAAGCTGAAGCCACAATGGCCCAAGAGGCTAAAGGATAGACTTAAAAAAAAAAGATTGAATTGATTTGGTTTTGGCTACCCTGGGTCTTCACAGCTATGCCAGCTTTCTCTAGGTGCCATGAGCAAGGGCTACTCTTCGTTGCAGTGTGCGGATTTCTCATTGTGATGACTTCTCTTGTTGTGGAGCACAGGCTCTAGGCATGCAGGCTTCAGCAAACAGGCTTGGTTGCCGTGGCATGTAGGATCTTCCCCAACCAGGGATCGAACCAGTGTCCCCTGCACTGGCAGGCAGATTCTTAACCACTAGGCCACCAGGGAAGCCCTTTAAAGCTAGACTTATAGTTCCCATGCATGGATTAAAAATGTAGCCTTGAGTCAACGCCAGAGGAGGAGGTAGAAGTGAGGTTTCAGCTGAAAGCTGGGACACTTGAAGGGCTGCTGGCTTATGAGAAAGGGTCCAGGAAACTTACAAAGGCCCAGATAGGTATTAAGAAAGCTTTCTGCCCAGCCCTGAGCCCCAAGTAGGGAAAAAAAGTCATTGTGGATAAAATTAAACGTCAGTCCTGAACTTCACATTCGAGGATGGAATATGAACTTACATGACATGCACAGATTGCAAATCTCTGGCAGAGGAGAAAATGGTACAAACTGGAGAATGTTGGCTACCCTGTGGCTGCCTACATAGAACCAGGGCATAAACCTCATGGCCCATGAGCCATAGCCTCCCAGAGTATGATACTGTTCACTGACGATGAGGCTGTACGAGAAGATACACACAAACTGAACCACCATGGAAAAAACAAATCTCAAAGGTGATTGGACAATCTGGAAGAGATTATAATATTTTTTTAAACCTCACAGGTGTTTATTTCATTTTTTTTTTTAATCTATTGGCTGTGCTGCACAGCATGTGGGATCTTAATACCCTGACCAGGATCAAACCCATAACCCCTGCACTGGCCGCATGGAGTCTTAACCACTGGACCAACAGGGAAATCCCTGGAAGAGATTATAAAGTAAACGTTTTAAAGATATAAAACAAGAGTTTTTATTTTAGAGAAGAAGTGAGCAACAGCAACAAAGGTCTGAAAGAAAACCAGTTACAGATGACAGAAATGAGAATCATAAAGTGAAAAGCCTGTGTCACAACTGTTTTTATTTAGCTGAGGCAGAAGGCAGAGCTGAGGGAAGAGCTCTGAATACCGCACAGAAAGTTAGAGGCATCGAAGGCTGTTTTGAGCGAGTCCACGGAAGCCCAGGGCAGCCAGGCTACGACCGCAGAAACAACCATAAACCCAGCTAGTAACTCCCCACGCCTGTACAGCGCCCCCACCCCCACCCCTGCTGCCCGCTGCCAGGGCTGGGGGTCCGGCAGAACCTGCTCAGAATTGCTACGGAGGGAAGGCAGCCTGAGCCTGGGTGTCTGCGGAGCTCTTGGTAAGCAAAGGTTGAGGAAAGGCGGTGGGGCATTTCCTGACAGGCCTGATGTACCTGCCATCACCTGTCCCCTCGAGGTCTTCCTGTTGGGAGATTAGCTCCTCCCTGGAAAGGACGAGGGACTGTCCAACTTTCTGCCGGGTCCTTACCGGACTTGTGACCCTTCTCCAGCTGAGGAGAGCCTCCCTGGGGCCTTCCAAGGTTTGTGGGTGGTTTTCTAAAAGCCATACTGCCCAGTGCAAGGGCCTGACTCCGGGGCGGGTGCAGCGGGGAGTATTCACCAGGCCTGAGTGGGTCTCACTAGAGCCCTGGGACCGGCAGCCGTCTCCCCTGAGCGGGCCACCCCACAGGAGGATAAACTCAAGCTCCCTGAGAGCCTCCCTCTGTGGGATCCCTGGGCCAGCAGTCAGCCCCTGGCCTACCGCTGGCCTGGACCCTCCACCCAGAGCTCCAACCCCTCCTGCTTCGGCCCTCAGATAACAGCGCTGTCCTGCCCGCCTCTCCCGGGCCTGGGGCCACCAGTGCTCCGTCCCAGCCCCCAGCCCAGGCCTGGCCACACGCTGAGAATGGCCTTTTCACAGCCAAGCAGGGCCTTTCCGGAAATTGACATCTCCCTTTGCTTCTATTTCCAGGGAGCCATTCTTTTTCTGAGAACCTGCCATCAAGAACAGCATTAAGGGAAACACACTTATCCCAGGGGTCCTGGAGCAACATTAGGAAGCTGGAGGTGAATTTTCACTGGCCCGTCACATGGGAGACCCCCAGAGAGCTGGAGCGATGAGCATGTGGCAGTGATTTGGGTCACACACGCTAATGGCCCAAGAAAATAACACCATTAGTGCCATAATGGGGCAGCAGCATCTCTGTCCCCAGGACACCCACTGACTGGAGAGGGACCCGGCCACCAGGTGATGTTAAGATGCCCTCTGCTCCTTTCCTTCTTCAACATGTACTGGTTCCAAAGTGAATCAGCAATTTGAACCCATGAGGACCTTTGTTATCTGAAACTACATGTGTCATCTAAGTGCCTAGACAAAGAAAATGACTCATAATCAAATCACTCTGATTTCCATAAGCAGGGTATCCCCAACCCCCAGGATCAAATGCCTAATGATCTGAAGTGGAGCTGATGTAATAATAATAAGGAAATAAAGTGCAAAACAAATGTAATGCACCTGTGTCATCCCCAAACCATATCTCCGGTCCCTGTCTGTGGAAACATTGTCTTCCATGAAACCAGTCCCTGGTGCCAAAAAGTTTGGAGACTGCTGTTCATAAACATGTAGCACATCATCACAGCCAAGATTTAATTCGGCCCCTGGAAGGTACCCTCAGAGACTGTCAATAGGGTGGCACAGAGGATGTCAATTTAGTACAGGGGAACTGAGGATCCAGGAACCAAAATCTTGACTTTGGATATCTGAACAGACATTCCTATGAAATGATATCTCAAGGCCAAGTTTGTTATCCAGATCATCCTTATGATAATCCAAATTAAAATCCCCAAGAAACCTTCCTTAAATAGGCTGCTTCCAGCCAAGGAGGATGAGAAATATTTTCAATTCAGTTTTTGCTCCTGTGTTAAAAGTCACAGGCAAACTGTTTCTGTAGTCAATGAGAATATTTTGCACACTTCCAAACTTGTTAAGAGGGTAGGGGTGGTGGAGGTGGCGTAGTTGCTAAGTCATCTCCAGCTCTTTGTGATCCCATGGACTGTAACCTGCCAAGCTCCTTTGTCCATGGGATTTCCCAGGCAAGAATAGTAGAGTGGGTTGCCATTTCCTTATCCCTGGTAAGAGGGTAGTGTTTGAGCTTAGTTGCTTCAGTTGTGTCTAACCCTTTGCGATCCCATGGACTGTAGTCCACCAGGTTCCTCTAGTCCATGGAATTCTCCAGGGAAGAATACTGGAGTGGGTTGTCATGCCCTTCTCCAGGGGAATCTTTCTGACCCAGGGATCGAACCCAGGTCTCCCCCACTGCAGGCAGATTCTTTACTGTCTGAGTCACCAGGGAAGCCCCAAAGAAGACAGATCTCGTATTAAATATTCTTAGCACAATACAAACAAAAAAGTCACAAGCAAGAAGTGACCTATTTCAGCTTCCTCTTCACTCTTACCCAGCAAGCAAGCCCCCATCAAGCATTTGGGGCCTGGCCTGCAGTTGGCGTGTGTGAACACGACAAGCTTTCTGAGACCTTTCGGTAGCAGTGGAGCCAGAGGCCTGGGCCGTTCGGAGGACGAGAGGGATGCAGAGCATCTCACTGCCCTCTCTGGCAAGTGTCTTTGAGGGAAGTAGGACCAACCGCCTGGGTCAGAGACCTGGTTCCGCCCTGAATCAGCTGTGTGACATTGAGCCATCACTTAACCTTTCTGTGCCCTGGACTCTTCATCTGGAAAATGAAGATAATGGTCTGTCTCACTGAGTTGTTTTAAGGGTCAATGTATAATACTTGTAAAGCACTGACCTTGTAACAAGCTGTGAAATGAAACCTCCCTGCATTGCCAGAGCAAGTACGTAATACCCATCTAAGAGAGGGATCCCTGCCTTAAACTGCACATGCAGAAGAAGATACAGACATTTCCAAGAATATCTGGGCATTCTTAACCAAAAGGACATATACTTTTTTAATTGGAGTATAATTGCTCTACAATGTTGTGTTAGTTTCTGCTGTACAATAGCATGAATCAGCTATAAGTATACATATATCCCCTCCCTCGTTGACCTTCCTCCCCTCCTCTCAGCCCTCCAGGTCATCACAGAGCACTGAGCTGAGCTCCTGTGCTATATAGCAGGTTCCCACCAGCTCTCTATTTTACATATGGTAGTGTATACATGTCAATGCCACTCACCCAATTGTCCCACACTCCCCTTCCCTGCTCTGTGTCTACACATCCATTCTCTACATCTCCATCTCTACTCTTGCTCTGCAAATAGATCTGTAGAGATGCAGGTGGGCCTAGAGGACATATCGGAGAAGGCAGTAGCACCCCACTCCAGTACTCGTGCCTGGAAAATCCCATGGACAGAGAAGCCTGGTAGGTTGTAGTTTATGGGGTCGCTAAGAGTCGGACACGACTGAGTGACTTCACTTTCACTTTTCACTTCCATGCATTGGAAAAGGAAATGGTAACCCACTCCAGTGTTCTTTCTGTGAAATGAAACCTCCCTGCATTGCCAGAGCAAGTACGTAATACCCATCTAAGAGAGGGATCCCTGCCTTAAACTGCACATGCAGAAGAAGATACAGACATTTCCAAGAATATCTGGGCATTCTTAACCAAAAGGACATATACTTTTTTAATTGGAGTATAATTGCTCTACAATGTTGTGTTAGTTTCTGCTGTACAATAGCATGAATCAGCTATAAGTATACATATATCCCCTCCCTCGTTGACCTTCCTCCCCTCCTCTCAGCCCTCCAGGTCATCACAGAGCACTGAGCTGAGCTCCTGTGCTATATAGCAGGTTCCCACCAGCTCTCTATTTTACATATGGTAGTGTATACATGTCAATGCCACTCACCCAATTGTCCCACACTCCCCTTCCCTGCTCTGTGTCTACACATCCATTCTCTACATCTCCATCTCTACTCTTGCTCTGCAAATAGATCTGTAGAGATGCAGGTGGGCCTAGAGGACATATCGGAGAAGGCAGTAGCACCCCACTCCAGTACTCGTGCCTGGAAAATCCCATGGACAGAGAAGCCTGGTAGGTTGTAGTTTATGGGGTCGCTAAGAGTCGGACACGACTGAGTGACTTCACTTTCACTTTTCACTTCCATGCATTGGAAAAGGAAATGGTAACCCACTCCAGTGTTCTTACCTGGAGAATCCCAGGGACGGGGGAGCCTGATGGGCTACCGTCTATGGGGTCGCACAGAGTCAGACACGACTGAAGCAACTTAGCAGCAGCAGCAGCAGGGATGTAGCAGGTAAGTAGGGACCATTTGCTGTTGTTGTTTTAATCATTAAGTCATGTCTGACTCTTTTGCAACCCTTTGGACAGTAGCCTGCCAGGCTCCTCTGCCCATTGGATTTCCCAGGCAAGAATACTGGAGTGGTTGCCATTCTCTTCTCCAGGGGATCTTCCCTACCCGGGATTGAACTCGCATCTCCTGCTTCTCCTGCATTGGCAGGTGGATTCTTTACCACTGACCACCTGGGAAGCCCCAGAGACCATTTATACTGTCCTAAATACAGATCCATTTTAAACAAAATATTATTTCTTTTATTGAAGTATAGTATAGTTGATTTATAATATTGTGTTAATTTCTGCTGTATAGCAGAGTAACTCAAGTTATATATACATTCTTTTCCATTATGGCTCTTAATGCGGGTTCTAAATTAGCAGCTTGCTCATAGAGTTATTGGAAAATCAAACAAAATAACCCATGTAAAGTTGATTAGTGCAGGGCTTGGCACAAGGAAAGCTCTCTATACATGCTAGCTATGTGTAGGCTGAGTCTTTCACATATGGTGTCCTAACCCAAACTCACCCCAGTCCATGGCAGAGTGTATTTTCACAGGTGAGGAATCAGGGGTCTCCTGCAATTAATTAGAATCAGCGCTGACCCAGAGCGATGGGCTTCATGGCCAGTGGATCCTACAGTATGTCTCTCTTTTTCTCTCCTGGGTATTCTGAGAGCATGAAGGCCTTCTGACCCATTCACAAGATTTTATCACCTTATAGAGCAGGAGTTTACTGTGTGATCCCCTCAGCCAGCAAAGTGGCCAATACCTACCTGAGTAAATCCTTCTTCCAGTGACACAATGCTAGTCCTGAAAGCATCTCATAACTGGTGATTATGTAACAATCAACTACTCTCCACAATGTTTCTCAGCACATGAATTAGTGGTCCAGACATATTACACAGCAGAACTCCCATTCTATCTCAGAGTAGTCATTTTGTAACACTGTTTATTTAGGTTTTAACAATGGAGTTTTACTCTTTCTCTCATCTGCTGCTGCTCATCGACGGATTTTGTTAACTCCTGTTCATTATTGCAAGTCACTGTAGTGACCAGTGATGCTGTGTTTCTCACTTAAGAAACTCAAAGGCCTCGATGGGCAACAGGATTCAGCCACCTGGCTTTCTTATTTTTCTAAATAAACAACAAATCAAAAGGA